>JBCAUG010022899.1:0-24864 GCA_038406175.1 Haplosyllis leylae
CCGCTGGTCGGCTGGGGCATGCTTTATATACAAGGTCATGCATCGGCCTTGACCTTGGTCGTGAGGGACTCCGACACTCTGTACATTTGTATGATACTTTGAGTTTATTAATAGTGGTAGCCATCTTTAAATTTTAAATTTTAAAAAGAATTCTAGATGTTGCTCGAAAACAAACCTTGGCCATGTTCCGCGGTGAAGACACGAAGTGAAATAACACTGAGAACCGAAGCGAGCTTTTGAGATGTTATCATAAATTACACTGTTAGTTATGCATGACATCAGATTTCAGTCCGTCATGTGCGTTTTGTTGTAATATGATGGCTATTGTTTGCTGAAGGTTATTCTAACATTGATAGTTCGGAGTGCTCGTAGTACCAACATTACACGCGGTGTACTGACAGGTTGAAATGCACGGAATGTAACTTTGTACCCCGGACGATAGCTACGGGGGCTTCGTCAGAAATAAATCTCATCTCACACGCAATTGAACGACCGAGAACCAACAACTTATTCATTAAACGTACGAATTAAAACCCAATACCAATTTTGAGTCACTGTTTCTTTCACGTTTAACTGTTCAAAGACGCAAGTCAACAACTTTTTCCAGTTTATTGATCAGATTATTCTAAAATAACTCAAACTGAGCGAAAGAACGTCACTGGTGGCTCTTCTCCACCTATCCAGGTCACGGATGGTTATCTTCTCCCTGAATGGAGAAAGCCACAGTGATGTTCTTTCTGTGTTGCTGCGTTTTTAATCTGGGTATACCAATTATGTGTTAGTGTTAATATTAAGATTTGGACATTAGTTTGCTATTAGGATTAGAAGATATTAACTTATGTAACCTTCTTGATTTCCAGATGAAGTTAAGGCGCAGTTAGCAGGTTGTGAATTAAAGAACAACCTGATTACTTTATTGAGAGGGACGGAAGCCGCTGAGGATGAAGATACGTTAGCAACGCAGAAACTCGCCGCAGATCTCATTGTATTATTGCTGACTGGAGGTAAAATATTGATGCCTAATACATAATAATAATGCTAACATAATACTAAAGTCTATCTAAGATCATGGCAGACGTGGATTTTCCACTAAAATATAAATTATAGCAAATGTACATGCGTACGGATTTTAAATTCTTGATTGATAAAGAGCACACAAATTTATTCTGCAAAACGATTTTGGATCCATATTATTATTGTAGATCCCAGTATGGATATCCTGTACGAGGATGGTAGGGGCCCAGTGTTTAAGGAGAGTTTATCCTGGCTACAGTCGGCCAGCGAACACCTCAGGATGTCCGGTGCTTTAGCTATTGGCAACTTCGCTAGAAACGGTAAGTCGTTGGACAGAACGTTTGTCATCTTTTTATTGTATTTACTGATTTCTTGTGTAAGACGACGTCAGACTAGTCAAACACAATGAACAGGAAAAATCAACGTCACATAGTTGGTTGGTGATGAGTGATTAACGTTTGTCACAAGTCCGATGGTGTCACAATTTCGAAAATTAATTCAGATTTCAATGGGGCTAAAATCTATGCTGAAAACCATCTACAGAGTATGGTCATTAAAGTATAACGTTGCTAACAGTATTAGGTATTGAACAAAGGAAAATAAATGTTTGCAGATAATCACTGCATGCGGTTGGTTCGTGACGGAGTGACAGATAAACTGCTGAGCTTATTGAAGGAACCTGAAGTTCCGCCAACTCTACAACATGCTGTATTCAGTGCTCTCAGGAACATGGCTATACCAAGTAAATAACATGTGCTAGAAGTATTTCTTTCCTTGGAATTGATCTCTTAAGGATAAAAATATTCTAAATTGGTATCAAATTTATAGAATTAAGAAATTACCGAACTTATGCTCTTCTTGAATCTTAAATTCTTTAGTGCATACAGATTATAAGTCAAATGTGCGTGTAATTGTTATAGCACATATTATGATTATTATTACTTCGTTTCAGGGGAGAATAAGACACAGATGGTTGAGAGTGACGTATTGACTGTTGTCCTACCGTACATACGCGAAGACTTCACAGCCGTCCAGTTCAAACTACTCGGTCTCCTCCGAATGCTCTGTGATGGTCAAGGTACGAACATTTGGGAAAAACTATCAGCTTCTTTAATATTGTCCATACTACATAAAGAGTAAGTCATTTGTTGAAAGGAGTGTACCTTCCCAAAATAATTCTATTGCCATTTCAGTGAAAATCTTTTGTTTTAAAATTACAGAAAAGGCCGCAAAGACACTAGGATGTCATGAGGATTTCATGAAAAGACTGATAGAGTGGTGCGCTGTGGAAGACCATGCTGGTGTTAAAGGTAATGGCTGAATTCTTTCCGTTGCTTGGTGCATGCTTATAAAAACCCAGCACGGATTTGACACTTTGTGCCGCAACACTTTTTCAGTAAATTTCTGTGTATCGTCTGTGAGCTACTCCCCTCCGATAGGATGTCAGATTCGTAAACTTATTTCTTCATTTTGCGCACTCTTAGGGGAAGCAAACCGTCTTGTAGCCTGGTTAGTCAAACACAGTCGTAATTCTGCGGTTATGAAGTCAGTGGTGGATCACGGGGGGATCCCACATCTCGTTAACATGGTGAACGCGGAACATGCCGTCATGCAGAACGAGGCGCTGATCGCTCTGACTCTTATAGCAGGGACCATTTTAAGTGAGTTCTAATAAAAGATCCTACATGTAAAATATTTGGTAATTTCTCACAGACTGTTCAGCCCGATGTTCTATTTTTGTTTCAACTTTCTTCAAGTATTCACTTCTCCATCCAGATTGAATACAAATTCCTATTTCCTTTTTGCCTCGCAGGTGATTGTGCCCAGGTGCTCTTTGACTCAGATATGGTTGCAACTCTGAAAGTCCAATTGACTGAGGATGATACTCTTCCAGAAATCCTTTGTAACGTTTTCACCGTTATCAAGGCACTCGCCTCTTCAAGTAAGAACACCTGTAAAATGTTTATCCAGTTATTCAGTGTGTAAAAGTATAAAACTTTCTTTTGTAGAAGAACTTAAGCGACCGTTGTAAATTTCCGTCCAGGTAATTCTTCCGTTACCCTCGGTCTTCTAATGAAACCTTACGACTTTTTAGGCATACTCATGGAACAAATGAAGATTGCGGAAATGAGGAGCGTCATCAATAATCTTTCGTCGCACAAGGATGATAAGGTCAAATCTCAAGTTAAAGAAATGAAATCCATCTTCGACAAAGGCTGATGAAGGGAACAGCTTTTGTATATGGTGATTATGATTTATATTTATTAAGACATTTTACAATTGCTAATGTCAGTGGAAACAATTCTAGTCATTGCAGATCGGATGTGCACTACAAAAACTGTTGCTTTTCACTGTTGTCTTTAAAGTGACACAAAGGGTTATGGTGCAAATGCTAACAAAGTAAGCTTTTGCTTGTGCGCAGAAAATACCGTTCAAGACTAATGTGCTTTGTGAACTTTTGAAAAAGGTGACTTGAAATGAGAAATCCTGGTTCAAGGGAACAGTTGCATCTTTGCTGAATGCAGTTAGGAGTGAATTCTGTAACTGATAAATTTGGATGTCTCTTAATTAGCATGTCCAAGGCTTTATGCTAAAACCGTGGCACAGAAAATAAAAGTATGGTTTCATGAAAATGACTGGTATATATTTCTATGTCCGCATGCTTCATTGGCAATTCAATGGGTGTTTAATGTGGAAATGATGATCTCTTATAGCTAAAAAATTGAAGTTGTATCATGTTTGTATCCAGTAAAATTTAACGTTTCGAGCGTTTGAGGCAGGCTTCGGATTAAGATATCTCTTTGCGAGTTGTATTTCAAAACGTTTCGTTGCAATCATTTGAAGAAAAATTTTTCAAACATTTGTGAAAATCTTGGTAGCATTCCTCACAAAAGTTATCCAAATTCCCATTAATGTTTGTGATCCAATTTGTCAAAATTTTCGTCTTTTTACATCTTCAAAAAGTTCAGTAAATCTATCTAACTATAAACATGTTTATCAACTTTAAACATTAATCTCTCTGGAAGTCGCCCGATCACTAGAATTGAACGCAGTTCTACTGGGTGTGGCATGGATGTTGTTAGTGACCACATGGAGGTGACGTCAACTTTTAAAAGTGTTACCTTATTTCAAGAAAGGTTAAAGTTTTCGGGAATAACGTCAGCAGTATGCCAAGAAGACTAAGTATTCAAGTGGCTTAACTTCCAGTAAAATGCTTATCACACACATATCGCTGTTCTGCATTTGGTGTTAAACAAGTGTTCCGTTAATCTGTCGCACGAGACTAATAAGTAAGGCTAATCCCACAAGAAAAAAATATTTTTAGTGTAAATGGTTAAGTTTTGGTCCAAAACAAAAACAACCGATAAAAACGAAAGAAAAACAACACAAAATGATTTTGTTATCAAGAACCTTGTTTTCATTCTATTACCATTAGTATCTCGTTCAAGAAATAAAATTACTTAACAAAAGATAAATACATGTGTCATTCTTTACCCTTTGAAAGACTTGAGATGAAGAATTTTTAAAAGCAAAAACAGAAGACAAACATTAAACAAAATATCTTGTTCGGGTAACAATTGTAAATATGAAGATGCGATGTTTTACCAAATGAGACTGGGAACTCCCATCTAAATTTCGGAGAACTATGTGGTGGTGTTACGATATTCACTGGAGTGTTTTCAGCTTTTTTTCCTGTGTTTTTGTCATAAAAATAACATCTATTCTACTACAACCACAGAGGGATTGCTCTCTTCTAAACAACAATCACAAATGGAATGAAGCCTGTTGCTAGACCTTCAGTCCATTATTGCATTGTTCCCAAACTCAACATTTGCTACAAAAGCCAAATGACCATAGAAACAACACCGTAACTCTGGTACACGCTTAAATTTTACTTTTTATATATTCAAAAATGTCCCTGTGTTGGACGTAAATTCCCTGTGAAAAAACTTTTTTTAGTATCTTTAGACAAATACCCGGTGTTTTCCCTGTCTGGAAAAATGAACATCTAAATTCTGTTTCACTGTTCCGTGGCAACCCTGTTATTTTATGTCATGGCATTTAGTAGCCTTACTTATCAATTACATGCGTCGAGTACTGTCAACAGTGTATAATCAATATTGGTGGTAAAAATATGGAACTTCTTCGGAATATCTCGCTAATCTAGATGAAGTTACAGGTATCGCGAAAACGTAATTGGTGAGCATGTCTGTGTCTATGAGAGTGAATGCATACCACCATGGTGACTTAGTTCTATTGTATCCAATGCCAGGAAGTGCATCGGTGCTGAGTCGATTTCCAGGTGTGGCACTCTTTTTACATTGAAAATCACAAAACTCACAATTTCTTAACAAGAAAACAAAGTTCATCTGATTTGTAACCTGTTTTTGCGACATAGATTTTCTCAGAAGTGCGTTTACAATAATTACAATGAAATTGCATAACAACAACATGAAATTCTTTCACACGGTGTGACTGTGGTGTTACAAACAAATGGGCGGCAGTCCAACGAGCTTTTAGGAAAATTTAACTGCAACGAACATAGTGGAACAACTACTTTTATCACTCAGATATCTTGCACACAAATAGGGCAGTCATATAAACATCACGTTGTGGTATCCGTGTCAGTAAATGGTTTCTATCGTTGCATTAATTTAGCGAACATGCTCTTCACTTCATTGCATGAATTTACACAGCCTACACAAAACATTGTACACTTTCCCAAAACATTACAAATGAAGTACTTTTAAACGTACAAAGCATTCTTAGTTGCGACAGAAAACGACAAATATAGAATATAAAAGGTTATAAAATCATCACAGATTTCAGTTCATTATATATTTTTATAACTATGGCTCTCACAGCCCTCACAATTTGTGTTCACCAGAGTAGCACAATGATCATCATCAACATGGCCAAAAACGACAAATATATTTTCGGCCTCATAGCCGAGTTCTTGCTTCATTTTCGTTGATGTGATTTAATGTGATATGCATGGAAAACATGATAGAATGGCTTATTAACACTATGACACCTACTTCTTGGGTCATAACACTAAGGCTTATCGTAACAACCTGTTTCTTATTTACAAGCTTTTGAGTGAATTTCACATTTGCATTTATGTTCGCCGTATCAGACGAACCGTTGAGATCAATTTTCCTTCTTTTTCAAGAGTTCTTGTTCGCCACTGGCTTGTGATACATTCGTGTTCACGTCACCATTTTCATAAATTTCGACGGCACATCTCCTTGGAAACCAACCACGCTCTCGAAGTTTCTCTGCAAGGTTCATTTCAATGGTAAAAACAGATGACTGGGATGTTATTTAAGTTCGTTTCAGTTCCTAAATCAATGAATGCAAACAAAGATACATATACCTACCTTTGACCTGCGTCCCCTCTAATAATTTGTCACCATACAACCATCGTCTACAAATGAATGCATTCAATCATTTTCTGTCACACTAAAGTATCAAGGTATTCAAAAACACTTTTACCGTATCCATGTTTTAGCTATTTATCTCTGTTAATCAGAATATAAATCTATTACCTAATTATTTTACAGATACATAAAAAATGAAAATCAAACATCTACAAGTTCGTGTACATATTAAATAAACAATATTTACTTCTTCCATCGTGAGACAAGCACCTCATCACCAACTTGCAACTTGATTCTAGGTTCGTCTGTGCAAGGCGGGCAACATCCAACACGAAGACCCTTTGTTATTGGACAGAGAGAACCACTGTACGATTCATTAATCCTGTACACCACACTGCGTTCTTTCTTATCCTTCTTTTGTTTCTTCTGCTCAATCTGAAATTGATTGCATAAAGTTTTTTTGTGTCTTGCGTTTAGCATAGCAACGAGGTTTCTTAGTAAGAAATTAAGTTACAAGCTAATCTTCCCTGTAATTACTCACGGTTAACGTGTACTGATTACAACCCTCGATGACGGGCCACCATGTTCCATCCATTCGCTTGTCTGGAGACCACGTGAACACCATCTTCCAATTGTTCCAGCGTCCTAGGTGGTACGGGTAAACAAATGTTTCATCCTCCTCCGATTCGTCTTCTCTGTATCGTGCCTATATTTACATCCATTACTAGTCGGCATACAATTATGGATGGACAAATAGGAACGACCAGCAGATCCATTTGCTAACATTTACCTACCTTTTCAATTATCCACGACTCTATTCCCGTCTCATTGGCCAAGATAGTTTTTACCTGAAACATTGATACAATAACGTCAAGAATTAAATATATATCTACATACGCGACTGACCAGGATTTCGAACACGTTAACAACGAAATCGAATTTATTTTACCTGAATGATGAAAAGTCCACCAACTGCTATGACGACACCTATCGCCAATCCCACTGCAAACATGCAGCATATGAACTTGTTGATAGACAAAACAACTATAGGTTCTGTGCCTGTTCCGTAGTATAAATAATAATGCTGAAGCGAGAAATTAAAGATTTGCACCTATACGAATCAATCAAACAATAAAAGCGACACAGTGTGCCAAACTAGTTTGACTACTTCAGCCAAATATGAACTAAACTATTTTCAGAGAATGCGGAGCCTCACCCTATTTACAGCTCTGTACATGGCAGGAATGAGTATCAGGAGTGCATGGATACAACCCATTGGTGCAAAAAACAAGAAGTATGTGAAGTAGGCGTGATTGAAGTGACCAACACAGTTATTTATCCAAGGACAGTGGTGGTCCATCTTCATTACACATCTGAAGTTAAACAGAAAATTATTCATGGGTCAGTGATATGTAGTTGAAATAAATGTTTAAATTAACAAAATTTGTTTCGTAACAAACAAAAACCGCTTTGCTGCTGATTTGCAAGAACAGTTGTGTGTGATCAATATTCTGAACGGCAAAAATGGTCAAGCTGCTTATATGTACATCAGATACAATCCTAATGCAATCAAGTCATCGTGAAATGTAGGTACCTGTTACATTTTCTACAATGATGAGATCTGGGAGCTTTGAAGCCTTCGCAGAAATTGCAGTATTGCAAATATTGCTCTTCTTGCTTCTTTTTCTAAAAAGAAAGATTAAGTACAACTTTAACTAAGCATATCAAGTAAAATGTTTAATATAATTTCAAGATCCACTACAGTTTGATACTCACTGGCTTCCAACCATAAGGCACATTTCCCGGTCCTATGTACATGGCATTGAAAAAATTGTACAGTATGGTGATGTTCCAAAAGATGTAAATGGTAAAATTTATTGCACCTCCTGCAAAAGAAATACTGCAATTAGCTATTTCCAGTCTAACTACTTTATTAACTATTCAATAACGTAGGCTCAGTCTGAGCTTACCTACTCATTGCTAAAAAGATTTCCAATTGGTTATTGGAACCAAACAAACTCGTGTGTTTATTCAAGAAAAAAATGAAGGAAAATTAAAAAGTTCATGAAATGATAATTTTTAAAAACATAAAGAAGATAGAGAATAAAAGCAATATCTACTGGTTTGCTCAAGTAGCCCTGGAAAAAGCTAATCTCAGATGGTTGGTAAGCTCAGACTTGCCAGTAGCCATCCCTCGGTAAGCTTTTCTGGGGCTACCTTGCAAACCAATAGATACTTCATAATATCTGCAGCATCCGTCGTGTTAGCGATTAATCTTCAGCAAGGATTACTCAAAAAGAGTTAAAAAAATGACTCAAGCTATTAGCTTCTTACCAATGGTATGGATTGGCCACCACTGGAGTAAGCACATGAACCCACATATTGATATGAGAGTGATGATGCTCAAGGCCACCAAGGGGCCCCAATGTAATACTCGACGCATACCCCTTTCTCTGGCCAGGTCAACCTAAAAATGAAAGTTCCTATTTATTTTTAGTAAATTAAGTAATTTGACGACCCATAACCGTCCTTGAATGACGTCTAAATTTTAATAATGAATTCATTGTGTGCTCGCTTGGAAAGTTGTCTTACTAGAAAACATCATGGACCTACATAATTTTACAAATATATGGTCAACAAGGGCTGGATTTGGAAATTCAATTCTGCCAAACTTGTTCGGATCGAGAAACCAAGTGAAACAAATTTAGAGCAGTCTCGTCAAATAATAATATTGACATTAAGTGTCTTACATGGACATGGTAGGTCAGGGGCCCATTGATCCTTGATATATACAGACGATATCTACGACAATTTTGCCAATAAATGATGCCACCGGTGGAAAAGACGGTATTCAGGGGGTAGATCTATATGTGCTACCCTTTGGGTTCTGTGCAAATGAACAATTAAAGGAACTTATTAATTCTGAAAAGTTTATCTTCTTACCCCTTGTTTCTTCTTTTTGCAAAAAGGAAACACTTTCCGGAGTTAAAAAGCCCAGATGCAGCGAATCATTTCCAATTCGTGATTGGTTCACAGAAGACGCATGATATAACTGTTCTTATATCACAAGTTGAACAAAAAAGACGATATGGAATCCCGATGATATTAAACATATTACCGTATTTTAATATGAACTAAATTAATATCTTCGGAAAAATATTTCAGATGTTTTGCAAACATTTCACAAGAAATTTACTTTGCGTCATGACTGTTTGCAAATGGCCTCTCGTCAGAGACCTGTTATCGTTGTAGGAAAAGATTCGTACGGAGACCTGCGAAAAGCACTCTTTCAATCACCAGAAACATCAGGTATAGGGCAACTCATTGTTAAAAAGATGGTGCAAAGTACTATATAGATCACTGTTCGTTGAATTTAGAGAACATCAAAAGTTACTTTGAGCGATAATTAGACATATACGCCCAAGTTCATTGTGGAAACAGTTGCCACAGTATTTTCCCGGTGCGTTCAACGCCAGTAAGCCGAATACCGGCCATAAGGTCTGTTGAGATTAATCGGATAGTTCAAACACATATAAGACTGAAGGAAGAAGAAAAGGAAAGACAATTATTCCAAAACCTCAACAAAATTAGAGAAGCAGGAGAACCATTTAGCAAAGTAATTGTTACTCATGATCTTACTAAGAAGCAGAAGCAAGAGCTGAAACAAATAGTAGAGCAGGTAAAAGAGAAGGAGGATCAGTCAGGAAAATATATGTATCCAGTAAGGGGACTGCCATGGGGCTGGTTTATAAAGAAGATGCCAAAAAGAATGTAAAGAAAGATCAAAACAGAAAGGCAGAAAATTATAAATACTTAAACATCAAAGAAATTACTTTTTACCAAGGTGCCGATAATGCAACAACTGGGAAATATGATCATAATATAGTGGACTTCATGCCAAAGCAACATAATAGTAGCTCAAGTCTACCAACTCCAGACCATCACCTGAAGCTGTACAGACAAACAGCAGAAAACATGTGCAACAAATCCTTAGTCTTTGAATCACAAGCTACTGGAATAGTGTCCCAGACAATGTTGTTCAAGTACCAAACACCAAGATATTTGAAAGCAGACTAGACATACTGGAAGGAGTATGAAGGAAAATACAACTTCAGACAACTACAGCCCCATTGCTAACTGAGGACTAGAACATGCAGATATCAATGTAGAGAGAGAGAGAGACAGAGAGAGAGAGAGAGAGCTGTAGAAGAGCCAAAAGTTAGCTAATGTCTGCTTCTGGAAGGCTATCCTGTACGATAAGATGTTACAACTGCTTTGTTGAACGTGTCAGATGCCTCAGTCGGACGATCTAAACATTTGAAGTGTCTGTCAAGTACCCTGGCAAAGGTGTCGTATAGTGTGCCGTATCTTGGAAGTCTTCCTATTTCCTACAGAATCAATGGCACCTTCCACCTGTCCTGACCTACCATATAAATCTCCCAATAGCCAATGAAAATATTCCATTTAGTTTGTTCACGTATGCAGTTACAACGTTTTCGCTTTTAATAAAATAGATCGACCTCAAGTGAGAAGTAAATGGTCAGATCTTTAGCTATTTACAAATTAATGCCATAGTTGTCTCTTCAAAGTAGGTTTTATGCAGTATCTATTTATTCGTGTGAATGGAACTTTGCAGAAATCACTTCAAATTACTTTGATACACTCTCAACATACAGCTTTTCCAATACTAGTACCATAGGAGTGTGTGCGAAAATTTTAGTTTGAGGTAAATTGTACTGCCAATAGGAAAATAAATTTACCACATACAGCTGGGTCAGAATGGGTAAACGTGTGGTTATTACCTGAAATGAATTCTATGGAATTAGACTGTTTAAATCCGCTGAAAGGAAAATCTACGGTATAATTGACCTTAAACACAAAGGGAAACGAAACTGAACCATACAGAATTCACCCTTCGAGTAAAAAGGAAATAAGGTGTATTAATATATTTTGTTTTTTTTTCTCTTTTATAGATTCCACTAAGACTTTAATGTGTAAATTGCAGATAGAACGAGACGTAGAAACTAGTTTGAGAAGCCTACAAAAAGGTAAATGTCACCAATACACAAAACAAAAGATGTTGGCACACGTCTAAGGTTTTACTAGGCATGAGTTGAAAGCTAGTCAGTTTTTAGTCGCACCGCTTCTACGAGTGGAGCGACTTATCTAGTCACTATGGCGCGTCTGTATGTATGTATGTATGTATGTATGCTGTCTTTCTTGCTTGTAACTTTTCGGACCCCTCCCTCATCATCTCACTCTTCATCTGACCATTTTAGTCAAATTTTAAGCTTATGTCTACATTTTCTCGGAAGTTACAGCCATTTTAATACTGACTTTTTAGTATATTTCTATATATTTTACAATTTTAAAATGGCCATAACTCTTGAAATATGCCAGATAGACATAGAGTTAGACACATGGTTTAAAATTTAAAACTCTTTCAGATTTGGATTTAGCATTTCAAAATGTTTGAAAATTTCTCAAGTTTGAATCAAGAGTTGTTTGAAGTTTTGAGTTCAAATTTATTGACCATTTCACGGAATTAACTGAAGCATCTGTTAGCCAAATCTCAAGCTGATAGATGCATCTTACAGAGAGTTCTGGCCATTTGAAAAGTGAATTTTTAGTACTTTCCTATACAGTTTACAATTTTCAAATGGCCATAACTCTACAAATAAGCTAGATAGGCACGTGGCTCAAAATGAAAAATCTTTCATATTTGGACTTGGCATCAAAAATTGGAACCAAAAATTTTTTGGGGAAATTTTTCAGAAATTTGAGTCGAGAGTGTAGTTCAAAGTTTGAGTTGAAATTTTTTAACCATTTCACAGAATTAACTGGAGCGTCTGTTAGCCAAATCTCAAGCTGATAGATGTATTTTTCAAATGGCCATAACTCCGCAAATAAGCTAGATAAACACATGGTTCAAAATGAAAGATTCTTTCATAATCTGGACTCAGCACCCCAGCCTTCATCTCACATCTAACTTTTTATCTCCACATTGTTAAATTTCATTATCTCTCTTACTCTTTTAAGTCTTTATATCTTAATCAGTTTTCTGTGACATCTACCTACCTAAAGCAAAGTTACAGGTACATTAAAACACATAATCAGATTGGGCGCGACACAATTCTGATAAGAATTCTTGTTTTACAAAATGGATAAATTCAGATAACGTTGAATGATCCATTATTTCAGAAATACACGAACAGAGAGTGAAAGGTCTCAGGGATCTTGAAAAGCAGATCGCAGACGACAACTGGAAATACACGCCGATAGAAAAAATACTGGGGCTTCAGTGACTGAAAAATTTGTAAGAGATTTCAACAGAAAGAAATATCGAGATGTCCAGACAAACCGCCAGAGCAGTTGAGGCAAAGAAAGTGAGTGGCGAGTTGTTCACGCTGACATATGGATCTCTAGTCGCCCAGCTATTGAAAGACTACGAAAATGATGACGATGTGAACAAACAATTAGACAAAATGGGCTACAACATAGGAGTCCGACTTATAGAGGATTTTCTTGCCCGATCCAATGTTGGGAGATGCCAGGACTTTAGGGAGACTGCCGATGTTATTGCAAAAGTGGGATTCAAAATGTTCCTAGGCATCACTCCAGCCGTCACAAACTGGAGTCCGGCAGGGGATGAGTTTTCTCTTATTCTGGAATCCAATCCACTAACCGAATTCGTGGAGCTTCCAGAAGGACATTCCAGCTTGAATTATTCCAATATTCTATGTGGAGCGTTGCGTGGTGCACTGGAGATGGTGCAGATGGATGTGGCCGTATGGTTCGTACAAGACACCTTGAAAGGTGACAATATAACCGAACTGCGATTGAAGTTCATCAGACGTTTAGAAGATGCTGTTCCAGCAGGGGAAGATTGAAACTTTGATTTAATATTTATTTCATCAATCACCGATCAATATGCCATATCCAGTTGTGCTCGTAGCAGACCGTATGTATTTTATTTGGCTGTTTAAAACTGTGTAGTATGGATCTCGAGTTTAAATTCGCAATAAGAGGAACCCAGCTTATTAAATTCCCATCCATACTGTGGGGACTGCAATTGATGCAATTGACAGGTTACATAGCTCTTTTTATTTGTCGCGTTCACCATATCAATGGACCTTTAAACAACACTTTTTTCAACATCATTAAACTCCGGTATAAATTACTGGACACGTGATAGCACGTTTTATTATGAAAAATGCTTGTAGTATGAGATTAATCAGTTTGTGTGTCATAAATTTTGTCTCGAAGATTTGTATTCTGAAAAATATGGATGTAGTACATAAAGTAGTTTAGCCATCGACAAACCGAAAACGTCTTCTTCAGAATTGTCGAATGGTCGTGAGTAGAAATAAGAAAATACATATTACACCTTGAGATAGTTGGTAAGATGCAAATAAGTGAAAATAGTCGTGAGGTGGCTGCGCAGATATGATATTGTAAGAAAATGTACATTTTGTTGCTGTCAGTGTTTTGATGGGTTTGTGTATCTATTTCATGAAACTGGATAGAAAAATAAGTTCTGTTAATTTAATTTAAGATGTAAATAAATAAATTCACCACAATTAATGTCTCTTCCTTGGTCATGTCAGTTTCAACTTGCGTACTAGCTTTGGTTTTCGTCTTGCACTATCATGTATTTTATTGTCTTGCATGTGTCTTTGTTCCAATAGGTACAAAAAATTCTGATGAAATAGAATTCACTTGTTTTTGTAAATCTTGCTCAAGTAAATTTTTTGACATCCCTTACTGAACCTTGAACCTGAATCGCTCAACGTAAACGTCGCCAGCACTTACTTAAGATACTGCCCCAAACACAACATACCCGGAGAATGACGATGACAAATGTTACTTGTAAAACACCTGAGTACTTCACATACCCATCCGTACCCCGTTCCATAAATAAAGCGCATCGAATATAGAACCATGTCTGAATTATACACAACTCGTATAACTCTTTGCAAATAAAGGAATATTCCCCGAATAATTAGCCCTTTGTGGATTATCTTTACATTGAATTCTGATAACACAAATACATTGGATTCTGATAACACAAATGTCTTATAAAATATTTTTGGACCCAGCTTCCACCAAGTAGAAATGAAAACTGAAAACAAGACAGTTAAAAAGGGAACACCAAATACATCATTCCCCTTCAAGAAAAAATGTATCCTCTTTAATATAGGATCTGTGATATAATATGTTATTTTTGGTGATAACAACAGATAATGATTTCTACAAAGAGTAATATCATTGTGTGAACAGCTCGATGGATAGGTGGATAAGATATAATGTGAATAGTACAGATTGATGAGCAAGTAGTGAGTATATGATGCTGAACCTTTATTTGAGGTGTACTAACCACGCCGTACTATAGCTTAACCATGATTACCTTAGACTTTCAACATTTTCAAATTACATCATTCTTCTGAAATAATAGTATAAAATTGGTTAATTTAGCCTCCCATAATGTTATGTTCACAAATAGTGCCACATGTTTCGACAGGGCGGGAGGAAATGAGATTAGGAAATGAGTTTATTACACAGTATGGAAATCCTTTAATGTTCTTTGATAGGGTATGGAAATCCTTTGATGTTCTTTGATAAGGGTTATTTGGTTACTTGCAAGTATATGTGGGGAAAATTTGCTCAAACAATTTTATACTGGTTTTTCAGTAGTACGATGTAATTTGGAAATGTTGAAATTCTAAGGTAATCATGGTTCAGCTATACTACATTTTGATTACTGGGAAATGTATCATCTCTTGCAATAGATTTAACCAGACAATGCCAAGGACCAGAAAACTAAATGTACCAGAAAGGGAAAAGTGGATCCTGTACATCTCAGCTTGAGAATGAGTATTCAGCTTCGATGGAAAAAGACTGCTAATACATGAATTTGCGGTCTTTTGGGTGAACCAAAACTATAACATTGGACTGAGTTACCTGCGAAAAGACCGCTTGTACGTAAATGTGAGATTAATCATACGTAAATGAGCGGTCTTTTCTGCCCAGAAAAAAAAGACTGCAAATTCACGTACAAGTGGTCTTACCTAAAGACTGCTCTTACATGAATTTGCGGTCTTTGAAAACTAAACGAGCAGTATTTATACGAACACATTTAGGCAGTGTTCATTCTTTAAGGGTGTTAATTTAAACAGCAAAGTGATTGGTTCCTTCGGAGTCCGTTCTATTGCAATATGAACATCTTGGTAAGAGCTCCTTCTGATACCTGCAAGTTATGCCTGTGGTAATTGCAGTAAGTTTTGGCACTTTGCCTCTCAACTCGACCCAACACTAAATCCAGCCAGGAATGAGTGTTTCCCTGCAAGCTGGGACCGTGTGGGGATCCACGCGAAAACGATTCAGCAACTAACTGCTCTGCTGGCAAATTTTGCAACACGATTAGTGAGAAATAAACAGATATTCGACAACCAAATGCTATTTATTGCTCTGATTCATTCATTTGAAGTGTATTTTGACGGTTTACATGAAGTAAATTTTGTGCAACATTTGAGTTAAGACTCGATCCTGATGTTGTAAAGAAGTGAGGTTCACAGCCAGAAATTCAAGAAACATTTCGGATACATCATTGATGTATCTGTGATAAAGTGGAGAAAGAAACCTGTGGAATACCTCTCAAAAGAAAGAATCAGGCTAAATTGACTTTTTTGAGGTGAGCTAATTTCTATCTATTGACCTATAGCGAAAGATTAAGAATAAAATGAATAACTTTTTGATACAAATATTGAAAGGTCTGGCAGTTTTCAAATTAGCTACTTTTCCTTGAGTGGGCCCCATGTTGATAAGAAAAACAATGAATACACTTCCTCTTAAATTAATTTTGTGTTCCAAAGTTTGATTATGCCCTTTCACCCTTCCCATCGTTTGCACCAACCTTCACACCCTTTGAGCCTTCACATCAGTATTTCCATCCTTTGCACCAGCCTTCACACCCTTTGTCCCCTTTCACTCTTTGTGCCACTTTTTTCCCTTTCATCTCACATTTTCACCATTCACACCAGTCTTTGCACTCCTTGTGCCCTTTCACTAACCTATGGACCCCTTTCACCCTTCAACCCTTCACACCAGCTTTCATGCCCTTTTCACTCTTCACACAGCCTTTACACCCTTCACACAAGTTATACACAGATATTACCTTTTGAGGTCCCAACTGTAAATGATACAGGTAAACCAATATGAAATAAGTTTGGTTATATTCTCCATCTTTTGCACCAACCTTCTCACCCTTTGTGACAGCCTTTGCACCCTCTGTGGCCTTTCGCCCTTTGTGCTAGCCTTTTGCACCCTTTCACTCTTCACACAAGTCTTGCACCCTTTGTCTCCTCTCACCCTTTGCACCAGTCTTTGCACCCCTTGTGCCCCTTTACCAGCCTTTGTACCCTTCTTTGTGGATGTCCTTTCACCCTTTTCACCAGCCTTTGCACCCTTTGTGCCTCTTTACCCTTTGCAAAGAGTACAAAGGCAGTCAAAGCAAGGTTTTTTTGGTCCCCATCACCTCTAAAATATGTAGCATGGTAAAGGATGGGGGGGGGTCACCCATGACATATAGTGCAAAAAGTTAAAATAAGTTCAATTACAGCATGCCAGGATAAGGTGTCCCCACCACCTCTGAATATCATCACCTCTCTACCTACATTCACAGAATAGCAAATCATATTCATAGGTCCCCACCACTTTCCCAAAATTATGGCACAAAGTTCAAAACCAACCACTTAGGTGACTCTAAATTAGCTCCAATAAAACTTTATTTTTGATTGATTTGTCTTATTGTTCTGTCTAATGTCGTGTTGAATGCTATATAGTTCTTGTGTCATTAAGAAGTGACCCAATGGATTGCACAACACAAAAAATGCAACAAAGTTGAGTTAAATAATTTCTTTCTTGTAGATATGAAGACCTTGCAAGAGATCCGTGTGGAATGTAAAGCAGCAGGCGAGTATCTTCATGTTCACCCAGCAGCAACAGTTTTTAGCGTAGTCAGAAACAATTCAACGGAATAAACTTTCGATATGCTGTAATAGAATGATAAATAATTGTAGCACCCTTCACTGTTTATTTGACCATCCAGGTAAACTGTTTGAAGATGAGGAATTCCCCGCATGCGGTTCCTCCATTGACGTGGATTCTGCCTTCAACTTGGAGGAAAATAGTAAATGGTTAAGACCCAAGGTAGAACTTTTCATAAATTTTAATCTGGTTATAGAATTTTCAACCCTTCTGGTAAAAACGTTATTCGTTGTATTTGTAGTATTATTCATTTTCCAACATAAAATTAAGTGAGATATTCATGAGAAGGGTTTATTTATATCAAGCAATACAGATCAAGTATGTTCTGTCAAATTTTTCAATTTTTAAGTAGCAACATAGATCTAGATTGTTTCCAAAAACAAAAGCTAGGAAAGAAGGCGACTCTCTTGATGGAGGGACAAGTTCTTTCATTTAATTATTTGAAAGCAGCAATGGACACATTGTTCCTCTGGTAATCTATACTCTGGTGTACTTCGGGTGCCCCTTGTCACTGAAATCACGATTGGGGATCATTTTTTCATGGATTCATTTAATCCGGCAAATCCATCTGAAAAACTTTACCCTAAACTACCTGTATCTAGAGAAGGCAGGGTGGTAATTCCACATACAGCACTATCAACACGACTGGTGTATAATCAGCTGCAAGGTTTTCAACCTTTATCTTGACTCCGTGCGATCCTGAGAGTAATTGCCATTTCGCTGCCGTCCAGAAAACAAATATATCGCCAACGATGGTGCAGTGATATTCTCTGGAAAGTTAGGAGCAGCACGACAGTAGAAGTGATTTTGGCTGGCGTGCCAGTCGCTATGTCTTCATTAGACCTACCTAATTTTTTAATTGAAAGAAATCATTGAAAACCTTTATAATAGCCATAATTCTAACAAATTACATCTCTTTGCTCTGAAACGAAAGAAGACAAATGGATGTGAGGAAAATTGTAAACATGTCTGTCAAACCTTTTTTAGGAAATTTGCGACAACCCAGAGTTTATCATAGAAGGCACAAGTAGATTCGACCTTATACAGGGAGAACTGGGTAAGATTGAAATGGTTAAAATATCTGTTAAGAAATCACCAAAAGAAACATTTAAGGGAGTCTGGGCTTCACATGATTATTGACTTTGACATGATGGAGTATCAACATCCAACTGCTGTGACACCTGAAGGAAAAACTACAATACAAAAAAGATTAGAAGCGCTGTTACATATTGAGTGATTAACTCTCTGCAGGAGACTGCTGGTTTATCGCTGCAGCTGCAGTACTCGCTACGAAAAACGATCTCTTCCAGCAGGTTGTTCCCAGTAATCAAGACTTCGACAAGAAAAATTATGCAGGTAATGTAAGTACAGGCAGCAGTGTGCGCAATAAACGAACGTAGCTGAGTTTGTTACGAAGTCCCTGGCCAAAAAATGCGACAAGCATCATTCGAGAACTAACAAAAATCTGACATTTCTTGCGTGTTTGTACAAAACTGAAATCAAGGGGTTTTAAAATGTTTCAGCAAAAAATAAAATTGCCTCTCGTGGGAATTGAACTCACAACAACGACCATCACGAGTAGTCTCATGCCTTTCCAATTGTGCTAAGCAGACATGTGCTGAATAGAAAATCCTTAAATTGAACTTTGTTTCATGTAACACTTCACTTTTTGGACTTGTATCATTTCTTGATTAAGAACATGACTTCATAAGGCTCTGACAGTCTGAGACTGGCAAGGCATGACAAAAATGGCAGAGTTGGTAAGACATGGGACTTCTAAGCCAGCGATGGCCAGTGTTGTGAATTCAATTCCCACTGGAGGATACTTCATTTGTTGAAGAAACATTTTAAGTGACACAGATCTGACATTTCTGACAGTTTGTACAAGAATGCCAGAAATGTCAGGTTTGTGTTTTAGGAAAAACTCGGATAAGCTTTTACATCAATTATACGATTACAAATATCACCAATTTACTGGCGGAACAATTATCACACCATGATTTTTACTGCCAATTATCATTACAACGTGCCAATGACGTTAAACAAAGATTGTCTTTTCTGTTAAATGATTTTTTTCTTTTCTTTTAATTAAAATTCATAGTCAGACAGAGACTCACGTTGATATATTCTACATAAAAACTAGCAAGGAGCAATAAGAAGATGATTTATTTTGTGAGTTTTGAAAAAGTGATGCAGACGCAGGAGCAGATATTAGACGCTAAATTATAGATTTAGTCCTAATGTTCAGACATTTATAATAATATTATTAATAAGGAAAAATCTGACATTATACAAAAATGAAAAAAATTGTATTGATCAAAATGCTCGATTATTTAGTCGGTAGTTTTTTTTTCCTCTGGAAACAAAAACAAACAAATACTCTCTGAAGCAAATTCTGCAAGCCTTGGAGACATAGTCCCTTCTACACTTTCGGTCTCTGCAGGGACAGATCAATAATAAGGTTAATACTTTCGTAGTTTTTCTGAGGAACAACACATCATCCTTGATCTTATCAACAATTTCAACCGTCAGACAAAGCTCCATGTCATCGACCTTCGAAGTCCACTCATAAACACTTTGACCAACTTCTGGTAGTGGACAAAGCTTCAAAATAATATGAAAGTAGAGTGGAGGGACTTGGTCACTACCATTGGCACTTCCTTAGATGTTCCAGAAAATTAGGAACCACATACTTGTTGAAGCATCCATCCATTGAAAAATACTAATGAATTAATTATGTACAAAACGTTTTTCTTTCAGGTGCGTATCATTTTTACTTTTGGCGGTTTGGCGAGTGGACGGAAGTGGTGATTGATGATCGACTTCCTGTGTCGGAAGATGGAAAACTGAGATTTGGGCAGAATCGCTCCCAGCCCAATGAGTTCTGGGGTGCATTGCTCGAGAAAGCCTATGCCAAGTAATAAAATATCATTGTTATATTTTCTTTGAGTGTTTCGGATAATTTCTAAATACAATTGCTACATAAACACTTGCTTGGTAGGATAAACGGATGTTATATGGCCATCCAGTCTGGCTTCGTCAAAGATGCCTTGGTAGATTTCACAGGTGGACTGTCGGAATCATTCAACCTGCGCCGGGAGGAAAGTTTACCAGCTGACATGTACAACATCATACAAAACTCATTCAAAGATGGTTCACTGCTCGGTGCAGGAATAAGAGTACGTCTAATACTCGCAACCCACTGCAATGAATTTTGCTGCTCAACTGTTTGAAAGAGAGAATTGTGTTTGTCAAAAAAGAACGTTCTGATGTCGATGCAAGTTTCAAAATTTCTGTCTTAAAATAATATTACTTCTACCACCCTCATGTAAATGACAGGTTTCAAAATGTCTTCAATATGTGTCTTACAGAATGATTCTGGCAATACGGTTGAGGAAGAATTATGGAACGGTTTATATAAAGGACATGCTTACAGTATCACAGGTGTACTAGAGGTAAATTTGAAAGCCACAATCAATCCCTATTGTATCCTACTGGTTTAACCAAGCACTGTCATTTCACTAGCGAAACTACGAATTGGATCCTGTTACATTTTATAAATCATATTGATTTTATGACTCAAAATGGAACAATTTCAAAAAGATAATTTGCCTTTTTAGGCGAGGGTTAAAGGATGGCAGGTAAAATTACTGAGATTGAGAAACCCTTGGGGTACTAAGGAATGGACAGGAACCTGGAGCGATGGGTATGTTTGTTTCCAAACTTGACAGTTCATTTTCAAAAACTTCAACGGCAATTCACTTAGATACCCAAGTCAGTAGCGTCTCAATTAGGGTTTCCTTTTCAGTTCCGAGGAGTGGAAGAATCTAAGCAATGAAGATAAAGTAAGAATAGGACTTACATTCCAAGATGATGGAGAATTTTGGTGTGTTTCTATTTTCCAATGTTGATATTTCAGTGTTTTGTTTTAAAGCTATGAACTACTACTAGGTTCCGTACTGATCAGTTATGTCCATTTCCAATGACACTTTTGGATAAAAACTGAAAATTTAAAGGGTGTGGAAAGATAAGAAATTGGACAACAATAATTTGCATTGTAGGATGTCGTACGATGATTTTATGAAGAACATGCACATGTTGGACATAGTTCATCTTGGTCCTCAAACGTTCTCCAGACTTGGACTTCCTGAGGTTCAGAAATATAATTTGAGCGATTTTGTTAATCGTCTATTTCTAAACCAAATGTCTAGTGTACATTTAAAAGTTCAATATTTTCAAACAAAATTTTAGGACTCAGTAAAATGGCAAGAAACTGTTCATCATGGGAAATGGGTGAGTGGGGTGAATGCTGGAGGAAGTGGCTTGACAAATCTTACCACACACAAAGGTGACACAAATTGACCAAGTCTACAATTTTTTTTTCTAAATTCAACACCTGTATTAGCTAAATCAACTCAATTGGCTCAATTGTCATAATTAGTTCCACTGGACATTTTTTTATTAATGAACTCATGCTATTAATACTGCTGTGCTGATTTCTAGTATTCACACTATTCATGAAAATAAAACTGCGGGAAGTTCTTGGAAAAATAATATGGCTGTAAAAAGTACTTGAAATATAACATGTAATTACATTTCTGCCCAGAGTATCTTTTGATTTTAGTCAGATTAGTTCGATTCTAAGATGGAATTTAAGGAAACTCGTATGTGGATTAAATCAGGATGCAACAAATAAGATGACTCCAATGAGCCGCCAAGAATAAATTAGATTAAAAGATCTTTATCGCATCCATTCTGACCCGTATCCATTTTCCGCTTTCACAGATTTCTACTTTAAGAATCCACGTTACTTTATCACTTTGGTGAAACCTGACGAGCACGACCCTGCGAACCTTGGAGAGTGTACGTGCATCATCTCACTCATGCTCAAACACTTTAGAAAACGAAAGTACGCACCAAAACGAAAACGACTAATTATCGGTTTCGACGTTCATCAGGTACGAAATTTGGTCAATTGATCTGAGATACTCATCTTAAAGATGTACCAAAGTATTGGTGCTGCAATAAATGTATGTTTGGAAGAACTCACTAAGAATCTATCTGCTTCAATTCATCACTTTCAGGTTAGAGGCGTAGATCCAGAGATGATAGATTCCATGGATATATTTCTGGAGAAAACGAAGCTGAAGAAGCAATTTAACCAGAGAACGATGCTTAGAGAAACGAGCTGTAGACTATCACTGGACCCCGGTACATACTGCATTATTCCAAACACCCTCAAGCCCGACCAGGACGAGGAGTTCATGCTTCGCGTATACACTTATTCAAAGATAAACACTCAGTACGCACAGTTTTTCTTTTGTAAACTTTGTTTGCAGAGGTGTTGATTTTTAAAGTGATTTCTAATCAATGCGTGAATATCTGTATCTCCTAATTTTAGAGTCATAAAAGAAAAAACGGGGAAACTAAAGCCATCAAAAGAGGTAAGACTGGTTTATGTATGCTATCTTCTGTGAAACTTCTCCCACAAAAAGTAAATAGAAACTATAAAGAATGTATTTCTGAGCAACGCAATAATATCAGACATATCCAAGTTTTACATCTGAATTTGAGAGATTTTTTTCTGAATTGCAGGAGCCGATCAAGCCGGTGGGACATCTTTCAGCAGATACCTTTCACAACTATGCAGGAGAGGACAACGAGATAGATGCGCGGGACCTGAGAGATCTGCTCAGCGAACTCTCAAGGAAAGAGTTCAGTGAAACTATGTCCGTGGGTATTGAGGGTTGCAGGGCCTTGATATCCATGATTGACGTATCCTTGGTTAAGAATTCTTGTGAATAATATCAGCCAAGTTCTCTTCACGTATAAAACAGAGAAAATTAAAAGTTGGTCTAAAGAAACCCAAAGAAGAATATACAGGGGCCCAGGAATAGACTAAACAGTTTCAAAACTTTGGCGTAAAAATTCTATGGCGAGGGACTGCGTATATCGATTCTTCCTTTGGACGATGTAATCTGGATTCATTATGGAGCGTTTTTATAATTCAAGCGGTGATTTTTTTATTATTTTTTTTTCGGATGATATACTCAAATAGCAATGAATGACATTGTTTTGTGGTGGAACATTTTGACCATATGTTATCAAACAAGTATTTCAGTAGAATTCCATAACATCTAAGCAGGAAAATAAAACAGGAACTTTAGATTTCGATCAAATGTGTAAACTATGGGACGAAATAGTATTTTGGAAGGTAATATGTACTTTTAGCAATTCATTGCAAATTTGGTCTCAGTTTTTTCCCGAAATTGTGCCAGAAATTTGAGTTTTTTGATGTGAAGAAATTTCATTCGTTTCAGAAATTGTTTCAAAAATTTGACACAGATCGATCTGGATGTATAGAGACATATGAACTGGTGACGGCATTCAGAGCTTTAGGTAAAGTTAATAACCAAATAAAAAGGATAAGAACAATAAACGCCAAATATGTTGACATTAATACAGGGGCGATGACTCCCTTTTGTAACTCATCGCGTATGTAAGGAGTCGCTATCAACCGACAAATTTCACGCCGACAAATGATATTTACGAAAACTTACTTGGTCACTTGTCATTCATGAAATATATTATGTGGTAATCATTTAAATTCTATTTCCTTAAGGATACACACTGAGTTTTGAAACAATATCAACTCTAGCAGTGCGGTACGGCGGCAAGGATAGGACCCTGTTTTTTGAAGATTTTGTGTTGTGTTTGTCCAAAACTATGACAATGTTTGGTATGTACAGTGGATATGTATTGCGACATAACTTTCTCTTCACCAGTTGCCAAAATGGTCATTAAAAAAAAAAACTGTGATCTTGCAGACCTTCAGTGATCGGAAATTTTCTTTCCAAAATTAAAACAAAGTCATCCACAGGCATTCCTGTTCTTTGCCACACGTATTTGTTGTGAACACAACACAAAAAAGATGTTTTAAAAATAGATGATGAAAATAAATCCTAATAACAAAATACAACTAAGTAGTTTCAATCCGGGCAGAAAGTTGTTTTACATAAATTTTGACCTTTGCTTTTCAGTGGTATTTAAAGAACACTGCAAAGATTCTTCTGACGTAGCAACGTTAAATTTGGAGGAGGTAAGTGACTCAACACAGAAATAATTACGAATGATTTCTTGGGAAGGTGAAATATGGTACGACATCAGTTCAAACGTCCTTTTTTCATTTCAGTGGATGAAAACAACATTGTTCTATTAAACGAAAAAATATCTTGAACGAAGATCTGAATTAGGGATGTCAGTACCACAACCACAGATATCATAAAATACAACAGCTCAACCATTTGCAACATCAAAATTGTTATATAATAAATTTGACCATGAATTTGTTGCACTAGTTATTGAACCTGTACATAAATAAAACCTATATTTAACTTGTTGTGCCAGACATGAGCTCATAGTA
>JBCAUG010022900.1:0-10614 GCA_038406175.1 Haplosyllis leylae
CCCCCCCCCCCCCCCCCCCCCCCCCCCCCCCCCCCCCCCCCCCCCCCCCCCCCCCAACACTCTGCTGCTGGAAGTTTTAGATCTCTCAAGATTCTGTGCAATCTGTAGAATCTATAGCCAATTACGGAAAACTCGATTGTTATTGTTTAATTGCAAAACAAATTCTTATTGTTTGTATTTTGTGGTCAGTATGCACCTGACTGAAGCGTTTGTATCACTATGCAATATTTGTTTTGAACTCTTCTCTTTGTAGAATTTAAAACGATGCTGCTTTCAGAAACAAACTCATCATTTTAAAAACAACTATTTCCAAAACAAAAAATATGGATTGAATACATAGCAAAATGTGTGCAAAAATAAATAATAAATCAGATGCATATTTTCTTTACATTTCTACATCCTTCTTGTAAAACAGTCCAGTAAACGGCAAGATCCCAAAAGAACAATTGCTTCAGGGTGAATGTGAACAAGTCCAAAATCACAGCCGAAGTTTTCTCTAAATGGCTTTCAGTGAATTGTGACAGAATCCAAAAGCAGTATGGTTATATCTAAGAAGAGATATATTCCTCAATGTAGTGTCAAGAATAAATTTCCATTACTATATCCGGGATGGTATCTATTTTAAGTGGTGACTATCTACCCAGAGGCAATAATGGAAAGGCACTTAGTATTATTACCACTGCTAATGTAATTGTTGCCAGATAGGTAATGCTTCTGATCAATTTTGGACTTTACCATGGTTCACTGAATAGTTCAGTAAAATTTATTTTGAGAAAACTATTGTCCTTCAATGTCAATAAAATGGAAGACCTTAATTTCTTCTTGCATAGAACAGTAGCAAATTGTTTGTTAGTGAACTTGTGCATTTTTTTTGGTTTTTGCGTAGGACGAAGGTTTCTCGCCTCTAAACATACTGTGTCCAAGATATAAGCCATCCAGGCCAACTACCAACCAGTCAAAAGTGGCATCAGATCAGATCATTCTGTCGAGTTTTTCACAATAGGATCAAATTTCACATTTTAAGACAGAATTTATATCAGACATTCTTAAATGATTTTTCAAATGTGAAATGGTGCATAAAACAAACTTCAGTTAAAAGGTCTGCCAAGTAGCACATGCCTCTGTGGCCTATCTGGATAAGCATTCAACCTTAGATCCAATGATGATCAGTGTTGTGAGTTCAAATCCCACTGGAGGCAACTTTTAAAAAAATTTTGAATTTCTTCATGCAAATTCAGGCTTAAAATGTAAATATGATCTTATCACGAAAAATTCGAATGAAACGAAACCAGATATGCAACCATTCTGAACCATTTCTGCTCCAAACTGAATCCTTGCAGTTCAAGATGACTTTTTGTCTCCAATCAAGTTTTGTTTCAGAAAATGTTAGATGTACATTTTCATTGCTTTGGTTTTCATAGTTTTAACACACTTGGCTTTTGAACTTTAGAAATAATGGTAAGTAACAAATTGACCAACATCACATCATAACACCCTTTCTCATAAATGTCTCTACTCGGCTCCTGTCGTCACTTTTTGAAGCTTCAAAATTTTGGCTCCACTATCGTGGATTTATATAAGGACCGTACATTTCAAACGTTTAGAAAAAATCTTGTTCCAGTTGACAATACTGAGTGTTCTGACATGGATTGTTCATTCTGGTTAACTACCTTCGTTGTCACCTGGTTCTGAGTCTTATTCGTGGAAAGTCGCCGCAAACTGTCACTGTACAAATATATGTATAATCATTCCACTCATGTCGGCTTGTGCATGACTGGATCACACTTTTAGCTTGGCATTCGTCAGAAATAACATTCCGAACTCATTATTTTACTAACACCGAAACAATAAACCCATCGGATATTCGCATCCACTTTTTAATGAAAGGCCATTAACAGTGATAATAAATCCATAATTGGCGCTATTATATCGCTGGTGGTAATTTTACATAAAATGGAATAGTTTCCTGGATTTCATAAAAAAGAATAGACGTGTGTTGGGACGGAGGAAGTAGTCGGATATTATCCATTATGTTGAAGATTTATATATTTTTACTGATTTTAGCAGCAGCCATTGGCTGCTCATACGCAGGTAAGATTTTCTCAAATTCTTGAGTTGTGCTGAGAGTTGAAAAAAGGATTATTAACACTCTTACTTTTCCATTTAAAAAAATTGGAGGACACTAGTCCTTTTTGTGGGGCCACCGATGCCCCTGTTTTGGACTTCTGGTGACGTCTGCAGCCATACGTGGGTTTGAAGAAATGTTTTGTTAAATTAAGAAATATTTTACACATGAAACTTAACTGTGTGTTCATGGAAATTAACAATAGCTATCCAGCCCATCATTATAAAATCGAATATAACCAATGAAATATTAACTCGAAATTAGATTAACGTTAAATTTAGTGTCAGCGTGAAATAATTTCTTTCCCGTGGCAAGTGTTTTTTGATAGCTTTCGACTGAGTAGCATTGTGAGGTCCTTCCGTACTTTTCATGTTGTAATATTTGTATTGACAGCAACGGCGTCGCAGATGTTTGATTTTTACGACAGAATCGTCACGAAGGATGGTTACATCACCGTGAAGGAGCTGACTGCTTTGGTAAGGTTTGATTTTTTTTTGCAATATGGTATTATATACGAGATTCTGTTAGACGCAAGTTCTAATTTTGTTAAGTGGTTTGATAAATATCAATGGCGGATCCAGGATTTCTCGGGGGCGCCAACCCCAAAGGGGCGCCAACCTACTATTTGACCAACTTTTTCCGAAAACTGAATGAAAATGAAGACATTTTGACCAAAGGGAGGGGACGTGTGTCCCTAGCGCCCCTTCTAGATCCGCCAATGAATGTGATCCAAGAACGATCACACGGGTAGTATTCAGTACGGGATGCGTACCAAGGTCTCAATGCGGACTCAATATTCCACTTGTTTACTGATCCGTAGTCCAATATGGACCACTGGAATGCATGTTGAACAAAGAGGAATATTGAGTTATTGGCCAAATACCCAAAAATGAATTATATTGACAATAGATCTATGTCTAAATTTTTTGTGACCAAATATTAGCTCATAGATTTGTATTAAACTTGAATAAGTGAAAAAAACTCAAGGTGCCATTTTCCTATTGATGTTCTATTATTGGTTATCAGGTCATCAGACATTTGTCAGGCACTAGGGTCCGCATCCCATACTGAATACTACCCGTGCCGGCAATTAAGAATTTTCGAGGGTTTGATTTCAGTCAGCAGCCGCTGATCCAGGATTTCCCAGGCGGGGGGAAGGGCGCCAAGACACTATTTGACCAATTATCCCCGAAAACTGCATATGGAAATAAAGAAATTTTGGCCCAGAGGGGGCGCGCGTCCCTCGCACCCCAATGTAGATCCGCCACTGGTCAGAGTAAAAACTAGTGAGTTGCCTTTCACAGCTAATGTCTGGTGGTTTCCTTCCATCCTCAAAAAGGCTCCTGATTTTGGTTTCTATTGCGAACGAGGCCATAAGGCCAGCAAAAAACAGAGAATTTCCTATTTTGGAAATGCATGAACACGAATAAGATACTTCTGCAATCAATCAGGCAGAATCCTTCATCTTTGCCAGCCAAACATCTAGTCCGCCGAAATGGTGTTTTATTTCATTTCAAATGGGCCACTTATTTGGATTTCTGATGTCGGCACTTGGTTGTAACAGAAAATAATTTAAATGACCAATCAATTTAATTATAATTTTCTCACTTTGATAGGTGGAGGAACCCGGAAGTGAAGTAACACGTGATGATATCAGACAAATCTTCAAATATTTTGACAAAAACAAAGACAGCAAGTTGAGCAAAAAAGGTTCAGAAATTTGAAATGACTATCAGGGTAACCACATCCCAATCGAGATGAAATTCTTTGTGTTTTCCCGTGTGTCGGGAAAACGAGTGTTTGACTGTTGTTTGCCTTGCGAACATGTCCGTCCCCTAAGACGTGTTTTTTTAAAAAAACACCTACAGCTTAGGAGATGTAATGAATTTTAATGATTACGTCTTCTACACCGGAAACATTTTTTTGTAAAACACTTATGGCATCTATGTCGGAAACATTTTTTCTTAAAAAAACACTTATGGTCTCAGGACTGAAGTGTTTTTTATTTAAAAAACACTTACAGCCTGTAAGCTGGAAGTGTTTTTTTAAAAAATGCTTAAAGGATCTATGACTGAAGCATTTTTTAAAAAAAAAACACCTCCAGCTTACATACTGTAAGCATTTAAAAAACAACACTTCCATCTTACATGCTGTGTTTTTTATTTAAAAAGTGTTTTTTAAATAAAAAATACTTCAGTCCTAAGACTGTGTTTTTTAAGAAACACCTCCCACCTGAGACTGTAAGTGTTTTTTTTTAAAAAAAAATGTTTCCAGTATAGAAGACGTAAACATTAAAATTCATTATGTCCAGTGTTTTTTTAAAAAAAAACACATATGTTTTAAGGGACGGACATGTTCGCAACACAAACAACAACGCAAACACTCGATTTCCCACGCTACGTTTTCCATCTAGTGAGATGCCTTTCACCTTTCTAAATTCCTGTATTTACCCGGCTGGAAAAAGAAAAGAGCCGGGTGCCGTGGCCACCCTGAATGAATATCAATAGTTGTGCGTAGTAAAACTTCTTGCACCTATCAATTTGAAATAACTGACGAAAGGGTCCTCGAATTCTAATAAAATATATTTTCTTTTTCTTTTTTTCAGAGTTTATCACATTTTGGAACAGTATTTAACCATCGATATCATAGAAATTAAAACTTTGCATCGTATTCAAATACATTCATACATGTTTGTAAATTCACAAAATCGCAAAACTTAAAACTTGATGTGATTGTAAACAGTCTTTTAAGGCCTGGTTCCACATACCGTTAAAGTCTCCGTTTTGTGTACCGTTTAAAAAAGGGTTCTATGCAGTCCTATGATGCTGTTTCACAGAACATTTAAAGACCAAATATGCTCCTCACAAAAACGGTGACGTTGACGGTATGTGTAAACGAGCCCTTTGCGTTGATTGATCCAAATTTCGTCATCACCTCAAATCTGTACACCACATCCAACGTAACAATAAATTGTCTTTGACTGTTGATCGTTACTTAAATTAATGCGGTATATCTTGCACTTTTGACGGGGTGTCCAAGTTGTAGTTCTTAGTTTTTTTTTCCGATTAGGAATTAATTAATCAAAAGTCAGTCACATTTTCACCCTGACGTAAACCAATGTCATGTTTAGCACCACAAAATTGTCTCCATTAGAACATCCTTTTTACCATCAATTAGTGTGTAAGAGTTGTTTTACTGCAAAAGGTTTACCAAGTGTTTAGGCCTATGAAGGGAGGTATGATTTTTTAACCACATACGCATAAAATGTAACGCTCAATGTACAAAAAACCTTGACAACCCACCGAAAGTCAACTCTAATTGTCTACCAGTCACCCTAACATTTACTTCAATCAGTGACAATATGCGAATTATCATCAAAAGAACATATAAATTTACAAAACTTAAACTGCGTACATGCACACCAAGGACACATTTTATGACGCCAATTATACACATGTAAATAATTTGAAAGTTAAAATCCAGAAAACCCAATCTAATTCAAGGAAACGAACAAAATGGAAAATCGATTTGTCAACATGATTGTTGGGGGAGGGAAGGACGGCTTAACTGACATTTAAGGTATGTTTATACCGTCCCCGTCACAGTCCCAGAAAAGTTAAACATTGTGCCAATGGTGAAGGGCAGTTTGACTGGCAGAATGGGTCTGTCACCCATTCTGCCACTCAAACTGCTTGTCACCAATGACAAAATGTTAACTTTGGTTGATATGAATGGACAATTTTTAGTCGTAAAAAAGGAGAGATCACCGCCAAAAAGGAGTAACCTTACATGAAACTTCCTACTGCACAAATTTGTCGTACATGCCGCGGACTCCCGTCCACCCATGGACAGAAAAGCCACTCACAATCCTTATAGTCTCACTTGTTAAATTCTCTCAGACGTGGACATCTAGTCAACCGTGAACACTTGAATTACTGGAGTTTTCTCTAAATGTTTTCACTGAATTGGCTGAAAATTAAAAATTAAAAAACGAACACTGTGGGGTTGGAACCCAGGATCTCCTGTGTAAGAGACAGAGATGATACCACAAGACCACAGAGAAACAGGTAACAGAGCAGATCCTTATACTGAACCTAATTCATGCCTCAGTGATTTTCTCCGATTCTCTGAATTCGATGAAAGTTCTGCTCTATTTAGAGAAAACTCCACAGTTTCTGTTAAATTTCCACAGCTCTTCGTCCTCTTCCAGAAACATCGTACACAAGGAAAACACATATTAATACGTAGAAGAATAGAATGACACTGTAGGACGTTATCACAACAAAGTGGTTCGAATATGAGTTCAACTCTTGCATTTCAATGCTGAAAATTTCCTCCTCTCGTCTGTGGATTTCCCCGAGTAATGCCTTGAGACCTGACGAAATAATACAAAATAAAATCACTGTAAAGTTACTGTGAAAAATCCGCCCACTCCCTCAATATCCAAAGAAAAACATGACTCTTTAGACTCTTTATATTATCATTTTTTTACGTTTGCACAAACTGTTTGAGAGACTGAACTCCTTCAATTAAATTTCTGAATGATATCACAGAGAAACGAAATATAATAAAAGATATGTTAGCTAATGATGTCAAAAAATAGCGTTTTTAGTAAAAAAAAAACCTGTCACAATTCACTGAACTCGAAAAGTAGACGTACCATGGGCCCTTATCCTAAATCTCTCGCACAAACAACATCGATGACTAAACTCCTTCTAACGAGCCAACAAAGAAAAAAAGCGCTTTATGCAAACAAAAAAAACGTACCCAGCCAATTTTCGTCAAAGTTGTACTGTATTGCAGAGGGAGGAGGATCAAATTGAGGACCTCTGAGTTCAGGAGTGTATGAGTATTTGATATGCGCCACTGAGTACACATAGTCAACTGTAGTGCCGCTTGCCTGGTAATAGATGTCACAAGCGGTGCCTGCGTAAAAATAGTACATTTTAGTAATCTACCTGATACTTCAGAATATATGTTGACAATCCATGTGGTTCGATTTTTTTCTCCGTTGTGGCAAGTGGCTTCTTTTGCATCACAACGCTTTTTAAGACTGTTCGTTGCAAGCAGGTTAGTACTCGTTGATAATCGAAAATGTTGGTGCCAGGAATTCTGATCGTTATAACTGAGTTCTAGACCCAGTGTATGTTTTACACCAGTGGATGTGACTCTCACCTGCCCTCCAATAATCATCATCGCCTTTATGACTACCATTGAAGACTTTCCGGATTTCTCGAACAGCTGTGAGACTGGCTCCTATGATGTCATCCGAGTCTTCAGGAAGCTCATCACATGTCCAGGAGAAGGGTGATAATATAACGTTGTGTGTGCGGGACCCATGGTAGGAAATCCACACTTGTACTTTGGCACTAAGGTCTTTCGCAATATTCTGTATTGCCAGAGTCTCTGGTTCTGAAGCTGCACTAGGACCTGATGTAGAAAGGAAAGAAGGGAAATGAGTCATAACAGGACTTCTCTTTTTACAGTAAAAATATTGATGTAAAAACTTTAAAATATGTTGGTAATGAAAGGGCGATGACCTCTTCTGACAGCAGTGACTTCTCTAAACTATGAGGTAAATATAATGGATAATGACAGGACATTTGAGCCCATTTCATGATCACTGCACGAAAATAACAGTCAGATGGTGTGACCGCAGGTAAAGGTTATCGTGAAACATAGCTCCGTTGATCTGTATTATTAATACCAGTTCACAAGACCTTATCCAAAGACTTTCCAACGAGAACCCAGGTAAAACGGAAGTGTAAAGAACAAAAGCATAAGTAACTTCGTTCAAAATTTGCAGAAACTTGGGAGCAGAGGAGTTGCTGCTCTCTGTAAACAAGTTCTTTTAAACATTCACATACGCACACACATCTTTTAATATTTACCCAGGTAATTAATACTGCACGGTTCGTGATCCCCAGGCGGAACCTCGTAGCTCCATTTGTAGTCAAAGTTTCTGTTGAGATCAACACCATCGCAATCTTCTGCTACAAAAAGAAAAACAAATTCGCGTTGGATTTTTGAAGATATGTTCGTTCAGTACCATCAGTTATCTAATGAAACATAGTCCAGTCGTGGATCCAGGTTTTTCAGGGGAATGAGGAGGGAACGCTAATTGGCTTTCTCACAAACCATGTGACAATTACAAAAAGCATTTCTGCTAATAAAACATTTCTTAGGGTACCCGCTTTTCACGACTGACAAAATTCCATTTTTCCAGGCGTGCTCTCATTTTTTCAGGTTTTCCATGGCGTGCTCTCATTGTTTCAGGTTTTCCAAGAGCAAATATTGATACAGATACAATGTGTAACACATATTCCACCACCCCTTGACAGAGGCCTACACTTCTACTAATAACCTCTAAACTGCAATTACATTATCTGGGTACGTTCTTTTCATTTCTAAACGCTCAAAGATGTCACCATGTTGGTGGCAAGTTAAATTTCTGGGTGTTCCCTGTCTGGAAAAATGAACATCCGTGTCAACACGGCACTTGCTATTTGGTCCTCTTTTGGAAACGTGGCCGAAAATTCATTTTACTTCGGTATTGGTCCCTAAATCCCTTTAACTTTGGGTAACATTGCCTTCATTTATTTTATCGAGCCCTTTTTTTTAAAAATAAAGGACCGTTCGCACTTGACGACAACGACGTAGACATTTCATGTCGTCAGATCACTTTTCTGTCAACAAGAGTGAACAGTTACATTGGTAACTATGCAACCCATTTTCCTGTCATCAAGATTGGGAGCAACTGGGATGTCTGTTCATGTTGTTGTCGTCATGTGCGAACGGACACTAAACCTCAATTTCAGAAAAGTTCGTCGATTTTTTAACTTCCCAACGACAGCTTCAGTAAGGACAATACAAATTTCGTTTTATTTTAAATTTCTGTAATCTACACTCTACTAAAGGGTTATCATTTGCATAGGTTCTTTGTGAATTTTTTTACCTTCAATAGAGTCGACATGATTCTGTCTCCGATTCTTCCTCCACATCCTATCCACATTCCATGTGTAAACGTATCCATCCGGATTGGAGATGGGAAGGGCAAAAATGTCGAATCTTGATGTGAAATGTCAAAAAAAAGAGGTAAATACACAGCGCATCAATGTCACAATATATTTGGCTGTAAAAGCGAGGTGACCACCCAAAGGAGTGACATGTCCTACTTTACATGTTTAAGAGCTCGTTCACACTGCGACGGCAACGACACTAAAATAAAGATGTCATTGCCTTTGCCATCACATTTGGGCATAGAACCCATTTGATGACAATGTCACTGGCATTGCTGTTGCCGCGGGTCTCCCGTGTGAACACCTCCATGGAGACCAATGTTACCCATTCTTGACGGAAAAAAATAAAAAAGACTTTCCGTTATCGCTGTCGTCACAGTATGAATGAACCTTTATAAAGTCAAACCAGGAAAGCAGATTAATGCAGGGAAAACCCAGTTGCGGTGAAAATCAAAAACGGTTTTAGGTTTCCTCAAGCCAACTGGTATTTCTACAAACTGGAATACGATATCCCATTCCTTTCCACTTTCGTTCTTCGGAAGAGAAGTCAGTATTATCTGTGATTTATAGTCATAATTCTAATGTCCGTACGAATAATATTTAAACGTACTAACATATCTAATATTTCTTTGATGTCTGGATCTGTGCCGTATTTGTTTATGACGTAATCAATTGTGGCCATTACTACAGCACCAGTAATCCACTCTCGTGCGTGTAACAAAGATCCTAGCCAAACTCCTCTTCTGAGGAAAACAACAACAATGGATAAAACCACAATATTTTCACCATTTAAGTAAGGCATGAAAATTGGACAGAATCCACGTACAGCCATTGATAATTACCTTCCGCCACCATTAGAAATGCTTATCACAGTCAGGTTTTTGCCTTCGTGGCTGGTACCTGTAACATAATAAGTTAACGTGCATATGGGTTCTTTACCACAAGATCAACCAAATATTTATAACATTGAAATCTTCTTCATATGCTTTAATGGTCAATGCCAAGATGAACACGTGGCGAAGAAGGGATGTAAACCCTATAACTCGAATAATTCCCAAAATAAAAAGCTCACTGATTCGAGAGCTGGAAATTTCAGCTCTTAAGTATGAAATACCTTGCACTCGTTACATACCTATCGAGTCTAAGGTGCACCACAACTTCTTTGTAGGGCACAGTGAAACAAGCGCTCGTAAATGATTTTCGATCACTTCAAATCTGCAATCGGTTATTCTTGATTAATTCATCTGCTAAAAAATTCAACACAGTACTTCTTTTACGGTCAGCAAAAGGCAGATATCTGCTCAAAACAACACTAAATATGATGAAGGATACTTACATTGTTCACTAAATGTTTGTAACACTGATTTTAATTTTACCACCCGCATCTGAAGGATGGGGAACGAAGGTAATGTCGTGCGTCTGTCCACGGGGGGGGGGGGGGGCTCCTCCCGTCCCCGGTTCGAAGTCCTT
>JBCAUG010022911.1:0-10613 GCA_038406175.1 Haplosyllis leylae
AGTTACTATGGTATGCCTCTATAAATAGAACATCACTGGTGTACGAATTTCGCCTGTCCATGTGGACATGCATTCGAACCACATAACACTAAAACTAGAATATTTCTCTTAAGTAGCGGTAATGTGTCTTTCTCATCTCTGAAAACAGTAATCCGGTACACAAGCAGATGTCATAAGCATAAATGCAAAGGTATCAGCAAGGAAATGACCACTAAGAGGATGAAAATCTACTCTGACAACATGAAAACCTGTGAAAACCTGACGCAATGAGGTTCACAGACAAGGTGTCAATTTTGATGTCAAATATGAAGATCATAGAAATTGGTCAAAAACATGCTTTGTGAATATTTTGGGGGTTTTCAATGACCATCATATGTGTCATCAAAATTAATGTCATTATGTGTAAACCTCATTGTATCAATTATTTTTTGTGAACCAATTCCCTGTTCTAGCTGTTTGACTTTTTGACATCTATTACTCAGTTAATGTGTTCAGTGAATATATCAGTGAGTATCAATGAACATTTTTGTCCATTTGTCTTCACCCTAGTTCCAGGGAGAATTTTACACTGAAAATTTTATTGACATAGATTTTTATTATCTATTATCTGCAAATGTTAGGATCTCATATGACTTAAAATAAAAGGGATGTTCAAATGATTTAATTTGGCAATTTTCAGACCATTTCTGGTAGCCTTTGATGATTGTTACCAGAGGTAGAGCTTTTGTGCATGCACAATATATAAGTTATGATGGGGTAGAAGCAACAAGACAGGAATCCTATAGTCCATTACAGGTGACCATATTTGAATTCTTGCCAATTTAAGATTTCAAACCTTCACAATTACTTTAAAAAATATGTGTTTTAAGTCCCAATTGTTTTTACAAACAAACAATATTGGTATCTATATCCAGTAGAAACTTCAGCTCCAACTCCTAGAAGAATCAAGGTCAGATGTGCATGGTCATGTAGATGTGCTACATGTTAATATATTAAAAAAATATGCTTACAATACCCAGCAGACCTATTAATTAACACAAATTAGCACAAAAATTATCATAGAGATTGCCCAGTAAAATTTGGGAAGGGTGCATGAAGTTTTAAGCATGATACATGCACATGTATGTGTCACACATGTTACATATTTATGTGCCTCATCTAGATATACTAAAGAGATCTATTGGCCAAAATATGGTCAAAATAACCACAGACATCATTACTCATGATACTGGATAAAAAATAATTCAAATCAATTAATCCCACACAGCATTACCACTTTTGCTTTTAAAAAATCCAGGAAATTTGCTCCTAGCAGTCCAGGGTAAATATTTCCTTATTTTAGCATTGGATCTCATAAAACCATGTTTAGCTTGACCTCTCATATTGTTTAGGATCTTCCAACCCATTTACAACACTTTCAAATTTTTCCTGAAATGATAACCTTAGAGTTGAATGTCAATTTACCAGAGAACTATCAAATACAAATATTTTTGAAATGTACTTTTAAGTACACTAATATGTCCTCTGCAAAGCATCAGTGATACTGATTCCCTATCATTGACCTTCACTGCCAACCCCTATATCAGAAATCACTCAAATGGCAACTAGTCAAAGAATGGGCAAATGTTTCAAAAAACAAATAAACAGTAGCCTGGATAATTTCTTTTTACACCTTCACATCAATTTGCAGCAAAAAATTCAAAATATGAATACCCAAAAATTACAATTGAGTAAATTTTAATAGCTCAGCAAAGAGTAAATTGGTCACATATTTAAAAAACCAAATCAGGTCATGTAGAGCACCCTAGGCTGCAATTATGGACTGATTCTTGATCAAATAAATAAATGCTAGGTACCCTGTAACCCATTATAAATGTGTCAAAAGGTGAAATCTGAGATTTGATGGCCTGTGCTGTCCCCCCCCTGAGCATCACATCCCAAAAGAATTGGTCCATCATGTCACCTATATCTAGAGACTAAATCCAATAGCCTGGGTCTCAGCCTGGGTTCATTATCAAGACCTCATTGACATCTTTTTGAAAAGTACTCAAATGGCTCTTGACTCATCATGAATTCACATATTCCAATAATGACAAAAATATGTCCCAGGATATGTCTGAAGGCATCTTATGTCCAAATTTTACCAAAAAATCCAAAAGGAAGTGCCTCAATTTGCCAATGAGAAATCGCCAAGTGGCATGCTACAAGATGGTTTTAGTGCAAACCACTAAAAAGGAATATCAGGAAGTGAAAGTTTCACCAGGTGGCTCATTGGTGCGAAGGGTGCAAAGGGTGCAAAGGGGTGCGAAGGGTGTGAAGGGGTGCAAAGGGTGCAAAAGGTGCAAAGGCAATTATAAACTAGGTTTTTGGGTCCCTACCACACTAGGTCATAAAATGTTCGATTAGGTTTTTGGGTTGGTGCAAAGGGTGAAAGGGGTGAGAAGGTTGGTGCAAAAGGTGTGAGGGGTGCGAAGGGTGTGAAGGGGTGCGAAGGGGTGTGAAGGGTGCAAAGGGGTGCGAAGGGTGCGAAGGCAATTATAAACTAGGTTTTTGGGTCCCCACCACACTAGGTCATAAAAAGTTCGATTACAATATATAGTGGTTAGGTGTCCCCACCACCTGCAGGTACAAGCCCTATGTCATATACAGTCACTGAGCCACAAAAGGCCTTCGTAGGTCCTGACCACGGGCCCAAAATTTCAGGGCAAAAACAGCCAATCAACCACTAAGGTGACTCTAACGAGCCACCAATAAATCTTACCCAAAGTCTATAAGAACGCTGTTTTGAAGCTCCACAGGTGAAAATAACAAATGCAGATATATTGCAGAAAGACGATAATATTCCCAAGATTTTATTTTCAGTAATAATAATGAGTTATTTGTCCAATTAGCTATGGTATGTCCTGGGTTTATGAAGAGGTATGGGGTACGTCCTGTGTGCCTGTCCTCTACAGCCGTCATTCTTCTCGCATCGGTTCTGTGTTCATTCACTCCCAACGTCTACAGTCTGTACGTCTTTTATGGACTTATGTTTGGTAAGACACACTCTTAAAAGTTACCATCGCTAACGTCAGGATATATAAGATCAGGACAGGGTAAAATGCTGAAAGTAGAATACAGATTTGTGGAAAGATTTGTGATGTAAATTTCTTTAACTATTTCAGGTGTTTCTTTAACCAATGTGGACATTAGCCAATACATTTTAATTCAACAGAGTTGCAAATCTAGAATAGTATTTGTAACTTCAATCTTTACAATGGGTTACGCAATGGGTGATTTTCTGTGGCCAGTTTTGTACAAAGTATTTTTGGATTTGTACGGTTGGAGAGGAAGTTTACTGGTACAGGGTGCACTGATCTCAAATGTTGCAGTCTTGACACTACTACAAACCTCAATAGTGAATGATAAAGGAGCCACAGTAAATAAAGTGGCGACAAAGATCGAACTAACACATGAGGCTTTGACCACGAACCAAAATGGATCAGAAAAAACAGAATTAAATGACAGCACCGAGCCACTGAAAAACTCAATCAAAGGATTGGGTGATGAGGAGTCGAATAGCGAAACAGATAAAAATTGTATCGCTTCGTGTAGAAATACTTTTTGTGATCTGACCTGGTTGGATTCACAAGTTACCTTTGCACATTTCCTCTACTCATTTGGTGATGCTTTCGTGCATTTTATGATAGCTGTCAGAATGCATTATATCCAGTTTACCCAAGAGCAGATAGTTGTTGTTATGTCTGCAGGAGGACTAATTGGACTATCCAGAATGATACCTGCGTTAATGATTGACAGACTGAGCTTGAACAGGATCAGAGTGGAAGGAATCTTTTGTCTTCTGATTGGACTCATCACGCTGGCGTCCGTCACCTTCACAACTTTTTCGCTTATGTTGACTTACTTTGTCGCCTTTGGTTTTCTTCAGTGTAAGTAAAATTCAAAGAATTTCTTGTGAAAAATGAATGTGACGTTGTGATTCATTACAAAGTCTCCTATGGATTTCTTTTGTCCTATTGCGACCCTAATCTTCTCATGTTTTTTACACTCCAGCCGTGTACTTCACCGTGAACCCGACGGTCTTTGTTGACGTATTTGGGAGGAAACGAACCCACGAAGCAGTGGCCTACAAAATGATGTCCACCAACCTCGCTGTCATACTTAGTTTACCGTTATGTGGTAAGCAGAGTTGTTAGTATTTGTTTTATTATTGAATAATAAACGAAGCAAAGAATTTTCATTATTCATTGCAGGATTGCTTCTAGATGTTGTTGACAATATCAACATTCCGATCCTATTGTTCGGAGGAATGCAGGTCCTGGCGGCCCCGTTTTACCTGCTTTTAACCTACTGTCGGAAAAAATAAATGATGAAAATTGTTCTCATCGATTGCAAGAAGGTAAATGAACCTTCCAAACCTAAAAGAGAATTTGTACCAGGGAATCAGTGGCGGATCTAGGAAGGTACTCCCAATTTGTTCATGTTTTTGGGTAGGGACGGGGGGATTGTTAAAGTATAGGTTGGCACTCCCAAGAGAGTGGACGTACTCTACGGTAAAAATTGGATCTGCAATTGGCCTCTTCAACAATGAGATTCACAAGGGTAATGAAAACAAAAATGTGCATGTCAATACTCAACGCCCAGTGTTTAGAAAAAAATTAATTTGCTTTTATTTTTGTCACCACTTTGTATGATGTCAGAAAATAAATAAAATGGTTACTAAAGCATAGGATACAGTATTTCTGCGCAACCAATGGTTTCTTAAAATTTAAGGGTGTACAATCAATCTGAATAACATCGTTATTTTAGAGAATTCCTTCCTCATTTGTGTACCCTTGAGCAAACTGTGACTTTGGTGTCGGCCCTGGTGTTATCTGCGCAGTCTACATTCAGGTTAAATAAAGCTAAGTTACACTCAATCCAGCAGCAGATTGTGGAAATTTTCTTGGTTGTTCATATTTATTTCTTACTGACGCCACCCATTTCAAAGTCACTTATAGAGGACCAAGTTTTTATGATCTGATTGGAAAGAGTATGAGGAAGGAATGATTGTCCGTTACTTTTAGTATTTCAATCACCATGCAAAAAAGAACATCCTCAAAAACAGACATTTAAGCAGAATTTCTATTTAGTCTGAATTTTCCAAATCACACTTTGCAAAAGCACGGCATTGGTACTTGGCAGGTACCAATACGTCTCTACATCCAACGATTTATTGTTTTCAGTAGTTATTGTGTCTCCACATCTTCTTGAAATTGTTTGAGCTATTATGTTAATATTTTTTGTATGCATTTTCGCCTTACAAGTCCGGTCCGGTTAATTCAAACATGGTTAATTCGAAGGTATGCTTAATTCAAACTTTTTCTTAAGTCTTTGCCAAAAGTCCTTTTCAAAGATCTTTTCAATGTTATAAAATACTGTTAATGTGAACATGGTTAGTTCAAAGTTCCACTAAATTGAAGGGATTTCAAGACTAACTTAATTCAAAGACACTGTAAGTCGAACTTTTAGGGAACTTAAATCGAAGTTTATTGTAAATCAAAAGGTTAAATCAAAGTTTATCTTTATTTGCAAACTTTGAATTAGAACTCAGATTGTTAATTCAAGCCTTGTGTGCTGTACTCTACAAAGAAAAAGCATTCTGTCTGGCATGTTTAATATGTTTATATAATTACTATGCATTCATACACATATATATTCTCTATGTACTGTTCAACCTGCCCAACATGAAATCAAAGCAATCAACATTCATTCTTCTCATAGTTTTATTTACATACTTGATACATGGTAAATAAACTATACATGTACACATTTAATTATGTTCCTTTTTGTGCCTGTGTAATGAATCCATATTACAAGTGGAGAAGCTGCACAGGGCACATACAAGGGCTTTTCCTGTGGGTCGACCATATATGGGCATCACAACCATTCTTTGATCCCATTACTATGTGGCACAAAGGACAGGCCCGTTTTCTTTTACCATCAATTACTATAATGACAGGATCCACACCCTTCTCCTGTGGCTCAGATTTTACTGGTGATGGTGTCAGTCTCAGTGGCTTTGATGAAGACCCTGGAGATGGTGTTGGTGGCTTTCCCTCAGTTACATCCATTGGCATTGGTGGTGGTGTTGGGGTTGTCTTCCCTTTAAGACCTCTCAGTAGTTGTGGTAGGTCCCCTGGCCCTGCTGCCTCATAGGCCTCCTCAAATAGTGCCCACCCCTCTGCCACTGTTCTGTGCCCATTGGCTAGCATTTGGTGGCTAGCTACCACTGTCTAGATGGCTGCAAGTACAGAAAGCATAGAAATGTATTGCTGTCAACTTGTTCAACATACACAGCTGTACTTATGATTAGTGTGTATAAAAACAATATGTACATTGTCTGACATGTTTGACATACCTCGTACTATCTTCTTCTTTGTTTCCTGTCCCTTTTTGATGATCTGCTCTACCTCTTTGTCCTCTGCATCCTGTTCCTCCTGTTCCTCCACCTCATCATCCATGACAACCTTGAGCCCTATTACCATACCCAGCTGGAAACAAGACTTGGAGTCCTCTTCTGTCTTTTTGTTGGACTACAACCATCAGCACACATTTAGTAAAATATTTGACATGTTCGACATTAATAGTCTATGTAATTTCAATACACCAACTGTATGCAGTACTTACTTTGACCTCCTTGATTATATCTCCAAAGGGATCCGGCATTTTTTTAAACTTCTCACACATGAGGGCCACCCAGCAGCTTCTCTTGGGGTCAGCCCTGCCAAACCAACCTTTGCTGACTCTTTTTCCAAGACATTACGTGTATGCAGTTTCACCGCACTTTTCTCACAACCACAAAACTGTAAATGTAATGACTTTCCACACTTGTTACAAGGGGTTTGTGTATTCATGTGTCATAATCCTTTGTATAAGGTGTGGAAAGCCATTACATTCACAGTTTTGTGGTTGTGAGAAAAGTGTGGTGAAAGTTGTTAAGATGGTAAAAACCAAGCACATGCTATGCAGGTCAGATAACAAGGGCCAATTATCACCCCTTGCTCCTCACTGGTGAGACAAGAGATGGGGGACTGCTGCTGAGACATTCCACCATAAATTTCAGGTGCCAGCCTACCACACAAGGTGAGATTGTAGTTACAAAGGTAAGAAGTCAAACAAGTTTGACATATGTGAACTAAGTACAGTATTGTGCACTGTAGGTTGCCATACATTTGATTTGGAGCCATGTCAGACACATCGAACATAGTATACACTGTACTGTATTTTCAGGAATGATCATGCCTTAGCCACCAAAAGGTACATGGTACTACGGGCCTCCCACTGGTGGGAAAAGAAAATGGAGACCGGGCATACAGGCACTGAGAGAAGTGAGGAACTTAATGTGGACTACAAACCTGTGTATCCCCAACTTCCCTTTCTTTTTGTATATACATTTTAATATTCATTGTAATGCCATTACAGCACAGTACAAGATTGAATCAAACATGTTGGACACTGTATATACAGTGTACTGATGTTTTTATTGCTGATTTGCAGGCTATTACATGAAATAACTTTCAGAGAGGTCCAAAAGGCAAACCCAAGGAGGGCAACAGCACTGGATTTAACAGATCAACAGCTGGAGGAAGGGCAAAGGAATGTGTGCCCATATCAGTGGATGATGGGGGCACCGGAGGCACTGCGTAAGGGGCCAGAAGGTTACATGGAAGGGTTGTTGGAGGACATTAACTTGTTGGCAATCCAAACCCAGGGACATTCAGCTGGCAAGGAGAATAAAGGAAGAGATGAACTGGGACATCAAAGACTGCACAGGTTAAGTTGTGTTGTCCAGGTGGAAAGTCCAACCATTATTTTGTGAATGTATATTTTTGCTAAGATTGCATAAATATGGATATAAATAAAAACTATGAGAAGAATGAATGTCAATTGCTTTTATTTCATGTCAGACAGGTCAAACAGTACATAGAAAATATATACATATATGAATGCATAGTAACTAAATAGTAATTAAATGTATGTCAAACATGTTGGACAGAATGCTTTTTCTTTGTACAGTAGACAGTAGATAACAACGAAACCACATGCAAAGAACATAATTTCCTAATTCAAAGTGGGTCACACTCTATTTCAAACTTTAAATCAAAGGAAGCCACAATTCAAAGGGATAATTCAAACTAAGTTCTAATTTGAAGTCTTAAATCGAAATAAATCCTAATTCGAAGTTTCTTCAAAAGTTTGAATTACAGGTACAACTGTAATTTGAAAATCAACTTAATTCGAAGGAAAAAGTGGCTGAGGAATGACTTCGAGTTAACAAGACCTAACCTGTACACAGGTTATCAAGGCCAATTTGCAAAAATGCTAAGAGCAAAATGTTCAAAGATTTGATTTATTTAGCCAATGGGCACCTTCATACTTAATAACTTGGACTACTCAGACCTGCATTTACTCGGTGAAGCTTGCAGATTCTCGCTATTATTTGCTTTGAAAAACATGAGTTTGCAAAGCTATTATGGAAAATTTGCATCTCCTGCATTATTGATTTCGTTTTGCCAAACGTTCAACTGTCGCAGAGCTGTCTTTGCGATGCTTGGAGGTTGATCACAGCGTGGCTTGTCTGTTATTGATTAAACCGTAATAAATCAATACTCGTCCCTTATCAATGCAGTCTTCAAGCACATAAACAGATGGAGAAAGTATGGACAATACATTGCACCAAACATGTCAAGTTCAAATTATTAATGATCTGAGATCTAAAATTGGATAATGCATGTTCATTTATAGTACAGCGTAGAGCACAATGTATAACAACACTTACATAGCTAAAACATAATCAGGAATTGAAGGCTCAGGTCAGTAGTAGGATTTTTACAGCAAGCTTGTATTCCGAAAATCAATTAAGATCCATAATGCACACTACAAAATGGATTTCTACTTCTGGCTAATGTGCCAAAAGAACAAAATGAATGGGGATGTTTCTTAACATTCAGGACTCTACGAAGGAAGAATGTGATGTTGGAAATGAATTCGTGAGAAACAATCGTTCAACCGTTGAGAATGGAGCAAACTCACTCTTGTTCTTCATCAGATATCAACTGTCGCTTCTGGATACTTCCAGTCATCAGGTTCGATATTGATTACCCTACCAACTAAAATATTCAATAGCATTTCTAGTACGACTCAATATTGTAGGGAAAATTAGCCACCATGGAAAGCATGGTTTTAGTTCATCTCAGACACTGTGGTTCGACACTGACCTCGCTTCACAAATGAAGTCGGCCAAAGTTCCTTTTATTCATTTGTCGCGAACTTAATTGTTTTGTCCGGATATGACTTCTTTTTATGACGTTTGACCCGAGGATCACACAGATTTAGGATATGCATTTGAATATGAACTTTTTTTGTATTTCAACAAAAAATAATACAATAAAGCAATTTCAGTGGAAATGACAAAAGAAATTTTAAAGGAAACAGTTTATGGGACAGCAATGACCAGCACATTTTTCTGTTTCACCTTAGGTTTAGCCTTTTACTGTGAATATATATGTTTAGTCTATCTGCAAATAAAATTTTACCTAATCTAACATCAATTTTTTCAAAATATATTTAGCCTACAACATATTTCAACACCATAACATTGAAAAAATCAATTGTTCCTTTTGTTCTTTCAGCTTGATCATCACAATCCTGAATACGTCTTTTTTTCACGTGTACAGCTTACTGTTACTGGAGCTGGAAGCAACATTTACTGCTTCTAAGCTGGAACTGGGATGGATTCTCAGTATTTACACTTTTATTGGCTTCTTCACATGTGAGCACTCACTTAGTTATTCTACCATGAAACATTTCATACCAAAGCGATGCCCGATGAAACAACACAAACATTTTACAATTGTGATCATGTTCAAAAATTATAAAACTCATTTGTACCTATTATCTATTAAATGTATGAATGCTGTTCAGCTGTGATGTCGCCCTGGCTATTGAAAAAGTATGGTAACCGCCCGGTGTGTCTGTGTGCTGTGATTGTTAGTCTTTCTGGAGCTGTGATGTGTTCATTCACTCCCAACATCTATTGCCTGTACATCTTCTACGGAATTTTGCTCGGTAAGTGATGATATCATGATAATTGGTTAATTTAGCATGCTTCATTTGAGATACCTTAGAGAATGTGTGTGCAATGTCATTTACTTTTGACGATATGCTGTAATTTTTTCACGAGAGCTATTTATAGGATCTCCCTTCATGCCCGTCACCCTTTATGAATATGTGAAAGTTGAGGAAAGTAAAAACAGTCCGTAGCCTGTCTCAATAATACGCATTTGTTTTAGGATCTTCATGTTACCATTTGTGTCCCCCTACCCAGAGCATGATTCAAACTCTGATACCATGGTTACCACCACCCTTACTGATTCTACCATATCCATCATTAGCTTTTGTGGTAGTTTGCATCGTTGTCATAACCAAAACTGGTAACCATTTGAGTTTTTGCATAATTCCTCATTTCCGGCCAAATCCTAACAGGATCCTGACGTTCAATGGTCGCAACCCGTAGAATGTCAATCCTGGCAGGATCCTGCCAGAATTTGGCAGGATATGATGAGTTATGA
>JBCAUG010022922.1:0-10613 GCA_038406175.1 Haplosyllis leylae
CCCCCCCCCCCTGTTTAACAGACACACACCTGTGAAAACATAACCTCCCTCCGTACTACGTACGCGGTCGGTAATCAAGCCTCCAATTCTGCTGCAGCCAATCGCCTCATTAAACCACGACGATCCAATGGTGCGATAGATCACACGCATAGCTGAGAACATCCTTCAGTATTCAAGTGATAATTACAGAAAAATGCCAAACAAATAGTCACAAAAAATTAATAGTAATTATCTGAACTCGTGAACTTCTAGACCGGGATAGATGTACTTGCCAATAATCAGATACCAGATACCTTGAGCATCGCAGGAAAGCTTCTCAAGCGAAGAAACATGAAAGGTTCACCACTTAATATTGTGTCAGTGAGAAGATTGTAAACTAGTTGGTAACCTTGTCAGAACACTATAATATTGCTCTTGTCTTACACAATATATTTCCACAACAAAGGCCAAATTGGCTACAAAATATGAGAATAAAGCAGAAGCAAAGTACATTTCCAGTGATGATTACAACAACAGCTACAGAGAGAGACTTTGCTGTCTTGCACTCAAACTCCTGACATTTTCACTATTTCATTTGTAAATAAAATGGGAAACGCAACCCTCCTCTTTCCTTCAACTTCGAAAGAATGTCAAGTTAAAGAATCGCCACCGCTTGGAATACTAAACCCAATCCAGAGTTTCCATCCTGCGCCATAGTTATGTTTAACGATGCAAAATCATCATTACTCCGTTCATTATATAATCATTTCTAAGCTGAGAAAAATACACAGATATGCTGTAAACCCAAAAGAATTTATGTAGAAAACAAACAGACCGTCATAAAAGAACAACCTGCCAACACATATATATGTAGCAATATTTTTCTTCCTAGAAATTTCCTGAAAGAAAAATTGTGTTTCCAATGTTTCAATTCTCTTACCAAATGGTAAAATCAGAAAAACAACATCCTTTACGCTGTATCTCCAGATACTACCTATTTATATATTTTATACCAGGTAGATGAGTTTTTGTTCTTTCTGGAGAATCCTAGCATGTCTTTCAAGTAGGATCTCCTGTAATCAATTTCTATGGTTTCTTTGAGTATGTTATTCTATTTTGCTAGTAAAGTCAGATCAAAGGCTCAGTATTATTGTTTTACTTGCTTCTTCATGCGCCCGTGTCTACAGCATAATTACTTGCTCCCAACAGTCTAATATATTCATCTTAAACTCTATCGAAATCATGGATATGTATATCTATGATCGAAATCAAACTGCTCAGCTTTGGCCAAAGTTCTGTGCAACTTTTGGGTACAAAAAGCCTAAGGCTATGATTACAAAAAGAAATTCCATCAACATCGAGTCTAGGAATCAAAACCAATTCAGATAAAAAATATTACCCGTAGTTTCTTCAGTTCTCAGGTAGATCTTGCCGAAACATGTGCAAGGAAACATTTCAGGAAGCTCAGAAGACACAATGTGTAGGCATTTCAAGGTTAACCCATGCCTTACCTTCCACGCGTAAATATCTGTAACTATCTTGCAGCAACATCCATTTTCGTCCCCTGTTTATTTAGGGTTCGTTTGTGGTTTTCAAGAAGAAATCTCGCCTGGACGTTCCGACATGGGTGTGAATAGCGGCTCCTTAATCTTCACAAGTGAAGTTTTACATGGATTGACTGCATACATGAAGTTTTACATGGATTGACCGCATACATGTAGATGTATGAGGTTTCTAATCATTTTCCAACATGATGGGTCAGTTTAAAATTGATAGAGACATCAATACAGACATACTAGGTGTACCCCAGAGTTGCAGCAGACCTGCTCAAGGCAGATGCATCAATGCTACCGTCAATCTCTACCGTGCGATCCATGTAAACTGCAAATGATCTCGTGGTTTGGATTTGAGAGTTAAGCGTGCGTTTAGCTGGTATCATCATCACGATCCATTTGTTCTGGCACATCCAGGTGATGCTAAATATCCTGCAACATTGACTATGATGCAATAAACAGCTGATGTGCGAATCTTTCTTGCCCTAGTTGTCTAATTGGCAAATAATTATCAATGCAACTGGGCGTGAAGTACGATGGAGGTTTGTGAATACCAGTTTATCATCTACTGTATATTATGTTTTTCTTTCAAGAAAACAGTTGGACCGGACAGAACAATTACTTGTTTAAATCTGCGAAATAACAGTTTGACAAACTAAAGAAGTCCTAAAGACAGCAGCAATAGTCCAAAACCTTCGGTTTCGGCAATAATCCTTGGTGTAATGGTTGTTTTCCGTCACTGTTTACTTTCCATTAGCCACTCAATTGTACAATTGTACATCTGAACACTGGCAAGCCTGCCAATTACTGTTTAGAAATTGCAGCTTGTTTGTGGCCACAACATCCATTCGACATCGGGCAAGAAAAACTGCTACAAGCAAAAACCCAAAACTTTGCAAAGAACGATATCTGATGGCTGTTCAAGAGGACGCCTAAGCTGTTGCTTAGATTTGCAACAAACTCATCTTAAAGCACGCCAATTGTCTATTTCTCTGGAATTACATCGTTCTTTTGGAAATAAAATATCAATTGACAACAGGATAAAAAGCCAGACACAGAACGAATTGAAAGTAATAAGATTTCAGTGTTCGTGTCTCTTTTGGTACTACTTTTTCCTCTTCAATCTCGTCAATTGCAAAAATTCCAAATGAGAAGTTACACTTCAGCTTTAAAATTAAATTCACTGGATGTAAAATTTTCTATTCAGACAATAAAGAGGGTCATAAGAAACACAGCCTTTGGGAGATATGGGCACCAGAGACTATAAATCTGTGGAGCTGAACAACACACACAAACGTACACGTACCTCAGCTGCACCCAATCCACACACAGACACCCGCTCGCGACAGGGAGAAAGTGAATTTTTCCGAAATTCCAGAATTCCGTTACATTTCACCTTTGTGACTCAGTACACATTCAGTGTGGGTGGCCATAGACATGTTTCCTCCACCAAACGTGTAGTCACGATCATTATCTAATGATATGTCAGACAATTTTGTTACCAATTGAGCACCTAAAACAATTACCAGCAATAAATACACCTCAGAGCAGTAAGTATTTGGCTGAAATCCCACCGCAAAGTAACATCCGTCCGCACATTTCCAAATGTGTAATTTACAATTTAGCACTGAACAAATGACTCAAGAGAGAAGGACATAAATCTCAATGAGTAACACTTAGCAGCTATCAACAATATGTATTTATAATATGTGATGTAATACCCTTAATGATAGTCAACAATCCACATTGCTGTCAATCTTCATTGTGTGAGGAAAATAAACAAGAGGCAAACAGCCAACATCGACGGCCGAACTTTAGACAAAGAATTCTTTATATTTCATCTCAATTTTGACCTGGTTTGTACAACTTTTACCCGTTCGACCTTAAAATTGAAGCAAACACTAAGGAACGATTAAATGACCAGATGAGCTGATGGATAATATTGTTGAAAGAGACCTTTTATCTAGTTTTGGGATCATTACGATGCGCACAAGTCATTGCGATTGGCAAACTCTAAGTACTGTAAACAAACTCCAGCTGCATTCAAGTGCCGAAAAATCGGCTAAAAACTCTATTTTGCTCCATCTCTGCTGTGCAGATACTGCAATAAAACAGAATTTCTTAAGAACCACTGAAAAGCAACAGATGAAAACGGGCCGAAAATTACATAATTGATACAGATTTTGCAGAATTTACTATCTTTTGTAAGATATAATCCTAAATAACGTAACCAAGTACTCTTGACCCCCATCTTGTCCATATCAATTCAGCTGCTTATAGGAAGATCTAACAAAACACTCCGGTCTAATTTTCGTCATCGGGGAGTATAAGTTCATTTTCACCTCAGTAGCAACCAGATGGTAAGATCCAGTATTCCCAACAGATAAAACGAAGCCCCCAATGTGGTATCTAACAATCACACTCGGTTACACCAGCATTCCACTTTGGTACTAAGTGTAAAATTGGCAAATTAACTAAATCATTACACAACACAACATATTATACTTTTCAAGATAGCTGGGATTTAATCATTATGACATTTGTATACTCTGGAAGAGGCTCAAGAGATACAGACAACTACTACTGAGTATTCCGAGTCATTGTTGGTAAGATAAATGATAACAGTCAAACACATTTTCTAAAATCGAAAAAAATCAACGAAACAAGGAATGAAATTGACCAAATTTCTGAACATTTCACACAAACTTGTATTGCAGGGGTCGCACAGCCATTTTGTGGGAAAAAAGCATAAAATCATGGAAAAAAGCACTTTTTAACAAAAATTTTAAATATAAATGAAGACTGTTTTGATGATTATTGTGAAACTTTTCATAATTTTGGCATTATTTCTGTATATTTTTATCATATCCAAAGGTATATTAGTACACATAAGGAGTGAACTTTATGCCGAGTGAAGTGAGGCAAAATTTTTTTTTAAAGAAATTAGTATAAAATAACAAATTTTGAAAGAAATTTGGCCTTTTTGTGTCCAAAACCTTCAAAATAGTGGTTTTTTTTTTAAAAAAAAAAAGGTGGTTCAACAGAAAAAAGCACATTTTTGCCAAAAAAGCACTTTTCTAAAAATTACAGGAAAAAAAAAGCCATGAGTGTGGAAAAAAAGCACAAAAAGCACATATGCTTTTTAAAAGCACTCTATACGACCCCTGATATTGGCTTTTTTTTTTTACCAAGCCAAAGCATTCGGACCTCTGTCAGGAACCTGGGTGGTGGTGGTCCGACCACTGATAGTATCTTCAACTCTTTTCACGTTTCTATCCAGACATTATATATTGAAAGATTAACCACAGGTTAAACAGAGATCGCGGCTATCTAGATCATGCACGCTGATTGTCAATGCTGGACGATAAAACCAGGCGCGTGCGTTTAACATGTAAACAAGCAGATAATTCTCAATATGTTTTCACAGCAATAAATCGAAAGGGATCAATGATAAACAGCAAGACCACCCATTATTATTAGCTAGAGATGTAAAGTTCCATAAGATACTCCAGATAGGGGGTAAATGATATGGTACAGGTACTTGACAAATCTCGTATATCCTGCCGTACAGTTACACAATTTTTTCTCTGAAATGTACACGAAAAATAGCAAAGATATTTTCTTTTTAGAAGACTGGGGAAGAACACAACTATTCAATGACAATGTAGTTGCAGTATCTGTTTTCAAGAATCTTCGTTTTTCCGCAGATCAGTGAAGGCAATTGTTTACTACTGGTTCTGGATAACGAAGTACATTTCTAGGAAGACTGACTTTGCAACAGAGAGATATTAGCATCTGTTGTGAGTGAAGCTGTGGAGGAATTCTGACTTGGCTGCTTTTAAACAATTACTGACATTTGAACCAATTTAGAATACTATTTATTTTTCTTGCCAGCCATTCGGTAAGACTTAAACACCACAACAAACCCACAACAGAACAGTCATTGCTTATATTAAACTCAGAACTTACATGAAACTAAGGTATTCCGAGCATCCTAGTCTCAGTAAAATTAGGTACATTCAGAATATTTCTCAAAGATTGACCTTTTAACGAGGTTCTATTTCGATTAACCAAACCCATACACACGAAGTCACGAACCCTCTATGGAAATGTATTCGAAGAGGAACTCGAGACCAAGGTTCTATATTCTGTGTTCATCTCCTCAGTTGTAGAGACTTTGACTATTGCTGCCATATTTTCTGTTAAGTTTTTCAAAAGATTAAAAGACTTATTATTTCGCCCCTAAACACTAGGGTTGAGGTATTTACTGGGTATTGCTGTGGAACAAAAGTATGCAGAACAATTCCCAGACTGATAAACAACTAATACCACTACAACAGATATTAATTGCATAGCTTCTTAAACTAAGGGTTACAAATTTGGTACAAGCACTTAAAACGATTTGAAACCAATCCATTGTAGTTGTTTTACAACTAGCTTCTTACATTTTTGCAGCTGAAAACAAAATACCACGTCACAACTGATCTTATACTTAGTTATCTACCAGATTCCCTTGGCCGTTGTTTCCACAGTTTCATTGTATAGGGCAAAAGAACACATACTTCATTACTTTATATTATATCTTAGTATCACAGTGTAAAGGGCATAATGTTATATTTACCTTGAATCACTTTCCCATCCGCACTTTTCTTGACTTCACACACAATTTAATTGTAAAATTTCGATAATTTATGCCAATTTCACCACCTTGATAAGTTCAAATTAATCACTGGGAGAACGAATTATTTCAATTTCAGAAGGTGAAGTATATTCTGACCAGAAAGAGAAAGATCTATATCAACCTGTGTCATGAGCGATAATATTTTCTTTCTTGTTGTTCCTTTTGCGTTAGTATCGTCACATCTGAGCTGTTTCCCCTAAGTTATGACAATCAACCAATGACACTACATCCAGAGCAGTTGCCAATTTCCACACACAAGTTAATGGAATTCCCTGGTTTAATTTCATGGGTTATTCATTGTTATGTAATATTGCCATAGTTCATGATCTAGGGTAGCCAGCCCTTGAAAAATCAAACCAAAGCCGTGTTTTAATGTTCCCCAGCATTGCTGGCCTTATGAGACGGTCAAGATGCAAATCACATGACAATGACAATTTGGAGCCCTTCTGAGGGTGGAAGAAAACCCCAAAGGGAAAACCACTAGGCATTGGCTGTGAAGGGTAAAAGACATCTCACATGTGGCCAGGGCCAGGGATTGAATCCGGGTCATAGCAGTGAGAGGCGCGAGCATTACCACTGCGCCACCAAGCCTCAACCAAATGTGAGGTGCTAAACTAAAGGCCCGTTCACATTGTACGATTTGCGACTGCGATTTATTTTTGATTCCAATCGGTTGTACAGGGTTGGGATGTTGTCGCAATCGCATAATGTGTATACTTGAATTGAATCCTATGAACCCCACTGCTTGCGATAAGAAAAACTGCAGTCGCAATTGTGCAGTGTGAGCGGGTATTAACAGGAGACAGCAGTGGTGGGGTTCATGATTTCCTGTAGGAGGGGCGCTAAACTCAAAAAAGAGAAGCTATCCCCATATTTTTGCACAATTTCCTGAATCCCCCCTCCCCATAAGACTGAGAAGATATTGGACTCTGAGGGAAGTGAGGGCCTCTCCCTGGATCCGCCACCAAGCAAAATAAATTCTTTAACGGGACGGAGAAAGAAATTTCATTTCTAGATCTGCATTTTTTTTGACATGTTTGCTTCACAGTTTTACCAGTACCCAGGTATGTTCTGCGCACCAACCTAATTTCTGTGGCATTTCTTTGCAAGACTAATCTTCAGCGAACTACCATCAGATGTACTCTGACCTTCTGGAAGGCAGAGCTAATTTGTCAGAAAAATACTCAAATGCTCACATTTCTATCCTGAATATCTTTTTTGTAAAACCTGTGATTGTCAATAACATCATGTTTTAAGCTAATAGCTAATACTTTCATTGCTAGGATAATATTTTTTATCAGTTCCATTTTGTGTAAAGATCTGTAAACAAGTAAATATTTTGAATTTGCATTAAATTCACTTGTTTACAGGTGGATTGAAAATGCGATTTTTAAGGCTAATTACATATTCTTTTGCAATGTTTCACAGTAAAAAAATTATGAATACAACAGAACATAACGACTTCCCATTTAGATAAATCATTTAGATAAGAAATACCTTTCCCTTGTGCGCACATGGAAATTCATTTACCACAAAAGTAAGAGGTTCTTTCTGCGGTTTTTTCACTATGTGTTAAATGGTTGGAGGAGGATGACACAATCTGATTGATGAATGACATATCCACAAAAACCTCACGGCAACTTACAGATCAAATTTACTTCTGAATTACCTTGTTTACATTGTAAATATTATACTACAGTACAAGTTCGTATTTGCTGGTAGAAACACTGTAATATGCGCGCTAACAATTTACTACGATGAAAATACATCAGTTTTCTGGCATCTTGGTGTCTCATTATCAATTTAATTGCGTGAATCAACTGTAGATGTTCTTACCTAATTTGTGATCTCCACTAACAAAATAATCCACCAAATGAACTAATTTCTACGAAGAGTGTTTGTTACTTATCCTTCGGAGGTGCAAATATCAGTGACTATTGCCATAGTATTGGTGCCAGATCCTGCGGCAAATCTTTTCTCGCTTCTAAATTGAGATCTATTCACACTTCAAGCAGACGTCCGATATTGGCCTGCACATCCCGATAAACATGTGAAAAATATCACTTTTTCTTGAAAACTCTTCCTGGTGTACACACACACGAGTCCTACAAATTGATCTGGTAAAAAGGATAATATCTTTATCACTGGATTAGGTACTGGGACATTCAGTCCTGTGAGAAGCCCGCCAATGATAAATTATCACATCAGTTACACACATGTCACATGTATCTGTTTCTCGGTGTGTTCCATGCAGCAACTTTTCCTGTTCGGATGGATACCAGTTTCATTTTTACAGTTGTAATAATTTCGCATTCAACCGAGTAAAAATAAGTCCATTCTATTAAAGTACAAAACAGATATCTCTGGAATCATTTATATGACTTGTTCTCCATGGAATAAACACCCGCCTTTCGTCAGAAACAATTTCTCCCTAAAATGTGTGTCAGTCTTTCAGCATGCTTGCACTTGCAAATGAGTGAATGAATGGTATCCAATATGATAGCTCATCATCTCTTGTGACCTACTTCTACAAGATGCAGCACACCATCACACTCTGTAATTGCCGCACCTTTGAACTACACGAATACAAATATCACACCTGTGATTATTTTCTAGAGAAAATTCAGTACATGGAATGGAATAAGTACTCTTAGAGATATCGGCAGTACTTTGCCGTCAGCTCACTGAAGTGAGTATGTTCCAAGTTGACTCTCTCAACGGGAGATTGTTGAATAGGTCGTAGGGTGAGGAAATGTCGGCCTCACATAGATCGGTCCGTAACACCCCCTTGGAAACAGCTGACTCCCTCAACATCCATTGTTAACCCGTTCTCCTCTCCATATCAAAGATATTTTTCACCAGCTGTTTCATTTACCGGTACTCCACATCAGGTACCAGCCACTGTCGGAGGAAAGTACGGTAACCTCTTCAAAACGTTCATGTCACTTGTAGCATATACTGCTAGCTTGGCAATTGTATCCACTGTTTTCGGTTTTCGGGCTGAAACTGACCGATGCAATTGTAGAAATTAAGACGAACTTGAAAACATTTTGAGGGTGATGTTTCGGTGTTGGGTAAAGAAATCACGCCAAAGATTTGCTGTTCTCTTCAAAGTAGGGGTTGAAGTCCCAGCACCGTTGTTGAAGCTCAGCTATCGCACTTAGTCTTGTAACCCTTTCAATTGGTGTAAATATGCGTGTCCTAAAGAACTAATTCTTTCCACTTATACAGTAGGGTTTAAAATCAGCTGTATCGGTGACCAGATAATGACATGGGATAAAAGAAAATGCATCTTTTGAACAAGGGGTAATTTAGTGCTACACCTCGAGGCTCTATCTGCGTATAGGTATGCCTCTCTATTTCTGATATAAGTACATAATAGGCCAATTTCGTAAGATTAGAGATTAATCGTGAACTTCTGAAAGTTCAAAGGGTTAAAAGAAGTTGATGCGAACGTAGAACCACATTGCCCATCAACATGTCGGAGAACAAAAGAAATGTTCAATCCCGAACCAGTCGGTGAAATCGCACCTTTCATCACTTCTTCATGGTAAATACTACTAGCATATTATACTATCAAATTATTAAGATTTATTCTGATAATTCCTGAGCCATTAGAAGCTTTTCTGTCAATCAGCACCAGCCATAAAAATAAACAGCTGTCTTGTGAAGTGAACAATACCTACTTAGGGTGCATTACTTACTCAACAAGTGAAGACCTTTTTCAGGGTAGGAACTAATGCTTGCCACATTCTTTTATGTCTGACATTTAATTTCAAAATAGATTAAGTTTTCACCGCACAGTTCTTAGAAGAAAAATAAACGAGGCACTCCAGATGATGGCCAAAAACTCTTTGCTCTATAGTTTCGTACTGCCATTCGTGAAAAATTTTAAGTCCTGCATGAGAAATGGAATTTAGACAGATTAGACGCCCCCTCCCCTTCCGGGGAAAAGAAAAAATGGCAAGGGCAAATAATTATTTCATACGAGACAGCCCTCCTGGGTGACCGCAAGAGGCGTATATACTCATCTTCCTGTCCGACAGGGAGTACCTCTATACTGTATGGGAGGAGGTACCTCTATCCTGTCCAGAGCCTGGCAGAGGAGAGGTGCCCCTATCATGTCCGGGGGGGTACCCCTATCCTGTCTGAGGGGGTACCCCTGTACAGTGACAGGACTACCCCCCCCCGGCAGAACCAGTGTCAGGGTACCCCCCACTGTGAACTGACAAACAAACTGAAAACATTTCCTTCCCGTAACCTTCGGTTGCGGGCGGTAACAACATTTTGGAGCGGGGTTTTAGCCAACGTGAGGCTTCTCTAGCTGAGCCAGAGCCACTGAGCCAGAGCCAAAATAAACATGGCAAAAATACTTCCTAAACATGTTTTGGTGTTTAGGA
>JBCAUG010022933.1:0-10612 GCA_038406175.1 Haplosyllis leylae
TGGACAGACAGACGCCTGTGAAAACAGTACCTTCCCGTCGTACTACGTACGCGGGCGGTAATAAAAAATGTCCTCAAGGAGTCTATTGACACAGGAAACAATCCTTAGAGTACTTGGCCACAAATATAGATGGTTCAACACTCAGCTCTCTTGTCATTAGTTGATTAAAGAGCAGTAAATGGGCTTTAAAAAGAGGCTTTTTGCTTTCACTGGAGAGTCGCTTTGCCTCTCAAATGATTTGACAATTTTTCCATAAAGGTGTCCTTCATTATTTTTTTCACAATTTGCCATTAAAATTGCATATTAATGTCCTTCAAACTGGCCAAAAATCATTGCTCATGCATAATATCATTCCTGCTATTTTATACTACTATGAACGAACAATACAGTTCTACACATTCATACACATTCCGGTTTCAATTAGAATTCACAGAGTGTGAATGACAATTAACTGCTCAGAAATAAGATTCTTTTTTCCATGTTCAAAGACTATCTATCCATATTTATATTTGTAGTGAATACAAAATACTCAAAATAGAAACAAAGAAAAAGAAAAGCAAATAGAGAACAAACATTTGTGGTGGTGTTGGGAAACTATTTTTAACTAACATCGTGTAATTAGGGATTGATTAATGGTGATTTATTCCTGCTTGAGTGTGATCCAAAGTCGCAAGCAGAATGAGAAAGGAATGCTAATGATTTCTTTTCTCGTCTTGTTTGGAAGAAGACGAGTGCGATGTGTAAAGCAATTTTACGTTCTAACAAGAAAGTCCTCCTGCGTGAATGCAAGAGGCATACCGCCCGACCCTTAGTAAGTGTTCGCTCTGCTGTCCCATCACGGGGGGGGGAGGGTACCCCATCCCTGGCCGGGGCTACCCCCCGTCCTGACCTGGATCTGACCGGGGGGGTACCCCACGTGGTGCACTCCCCCTATGAACGGACACACACCTGTGGAAACATTACCTTCCCGTCGTACTACGTACGTGGGCGGTAAAAATTAGCAATACAGAAGTGTACTTGGTCAGGTGAAGATGAAAAATATATAACTCCTTTTTTCAACCATAATACTCCCCAGAATATGCGAATTTTTTCCATTTGAATCTTTCAATGGATTCAACAAAACAAAAATCCATCATATTTCCCCACGATTCACAACAAAAGGAATTGATTACATTCTTTCAATTCATAGAGTTCTTAGCAACACACCAAGCGAAAGATTTTTTTCATGATATAATACAATGCTTGTTAATTTTTGTGTATAATTGGCATCCCACCTGTGAGTAGTGCAGACGAAATTGGCAGTGTTTTCTTATTTTTGATTGCTATTGCAGCGTTTCATATTTTAACGAGTTTTCAATCGTCCAGAAAAAGACAGCTGCTAAATTCTGTTCTTTGTTGTTATGATCATTTATTCTAAGACCAGATTAAGAATTTGACTGTGTCACACGCTTGCATCTGGCAAGAAGTGAAAGAGTGAAGAAAAGCGCTTGGGAAGGGAGGCGGGGCGGGGTTGTATCAGTTCTACATGGATACATAGTTATTTTCCTGTTGCAGTCCTGTTGCGTGAGAGATTTACGTTCTTTTGGGAAAATGAATGCGTTTTCCTAATAATATTTTCCTTGAGCCAGTAAACCTTTCGTACTGACCCGTTTAGCATTGTTTTTGTGGGGAGGAAGCAATCCGATTAAATCCAGTTCCATCCACCACATGGCATGATTGAGAATGGTAAAATTAGGTACATTTAACAGCTGATCCAATCATACAAAGTCATTTGAATTGACTAAAGCAATGGATGGAAAGGGATTTCGAAATGCAACCGAATGCAGTATGTAAGCACGTCACTTCGGATACCAAGCTTTCACTCAAAAATAACTGCAAAGCCAACTATTCAAAACCTTTGTTTCTTTTATTTTGTGGATTTTAGAGAATTTTGTATGTGTTCTCTTTGTTAAACTAACCTGTTTGTTTTGTTCTCTTCTGTCTATTTTGGCTTTGAAAACATATTAAAATTTAATCAATTTGTTCCAAAAATAGTGTAAATTTAACTTCTTTATTTCAAGTACGTTAACATTTTCAGGCCGCTTTTTTGCCATCAGTTTGTCACAACTAAGCAGTGATGAAACAATATAGAGTTCTACAAGTTTTGTACGGCTTGCTAATTAACCGTTTCTTTTGTATAATTATCAGCGTTATCGCTGTCGGAAATTGGAACAGTCTTTTCCGGAAATTCATTGCAAGTTTTGGGTTGCAGTAGCTTAAGTAGATTTTGCGGGGGTGGATCTTCCATATCTGTCGCGTCTTATCCTGAAGGCAGCAGTCTTCCTGGATATAAGGCTCCATTAATGTTTACAATCTCCTGTACCAATTCACAGTGCCTCCGGAAAGGCATCTTTTGCCCAATAGTAATCAGTTGTACAAAGCATATTTGCTCTGAGAGCAATCTAAATCTCATAACATTGTCCTCTGATGTTTTCCTAAGGCAAGCCAATAAATATAAGTCGTTCAATGGTACCAGTGACAGTAAAGACCAAATCTTTATTGCGGCATTCATTCATATTAGACAGCTGCAAAGAAAAACCTCTTACTTTGATTAATTTGGGAAGATTTCTTTGTTTCTTCAAATAAGAAAATACAACTGAGTTATATTTAGAGTCTGGTCTTTTTTTCAGCATACTCTGATCCAATCCCTTACTTTAAGGGATATCAACTTTTAACTTCCAATCAGATGTTACCAGAGATAAACCAAAAATTCCCTGACATAAAATCGAAGAATGCCGCCTGATGTACTGAGCTGTGCAAAGGCCGAACTAACAAGTTACAGAGTGACACAGAAAAGCCAAATATATGATGTTCCCACCCCACAATTCAATGAACTAATCAGTGATGCTGAAAGGTCACCACTGATGTTATTTGGGTACATGTTATAAATGATTACATATGAATTAGCGTAGATATGATTGTATTTTGATAAAGAACTACCAGCGGATGCACTGAACCTCTAGAATTTGTATCATTTTTCATTACCATTGTTATCCATAGCATTATCTTTACGACATAATAATGCGAAGAATATCACTGTCATCTAAAAGCAAGGAGCCAAATTTGGTTGTGAGCCAGTCTGGGATGGCGTACTGCGATGAGATTCATTGCATTTGACTCAAACGAGAGGAAGAAACTCTTACAACGATTTTATTGATGTTATTTCGTTTGACGCCGATAAAAATAAACAAAATCGATAAGGTCATTAGTTTCATTGCATTAAGTACATTCATTAATCTTCCAAATGAGAGGAAGTTAATTATGACATCATGGGCAATCTATTTTTGACTGACCAGATCTTGGAACGAAACTATTCAATCTTAGGATCTGTAATCAGTGGAAATTAAGGAATGATATATTAGATGCACAACGTCATCTCAAATGTCAAAAGTAACAGATACAGCTATTATATCTTCCGCTTGTACACTACAAAATGCTTCCGAGAAAAATAGGTTACCTTTTCGATGATAGCGAAATTTCGGATGTTAAAATTTGGGGATAAGTCATTAAATGCCGAAAAACTTTTTTCAGGCATTGTTTGGTCAATACTTTACAGATTGAGGCCATTTGTAGTTGATAAAGATTGATGATTAAGATGACCTTTTCCATTGGATTACTAAGTAAATTTGCTGAGATCACCATCTAAAAATGTCCACTGTAGGTCTTAAACCTATTTAAATGAAAAATGTATTCTTGTGTGATACAAAATGCCACTGCAAATGTGTTTAATGTTGCAAAAACCACTCAATCAAATCATATGAATTTAGCCTCCTTGCTATACGCGTTTCCTTATTCTGTGTTCAGGTTCAAATTGACCCAAAGGCTATTATGACAAATCACATGTCACTGAAAATAACTGATTGATTGTAGTTCTTTTATGCCTGTTAAGAATTCTATTCCATAATGTCAAAATATAGCTCTAATCGTAATTACTTAGATGTAATTCCAGAATTTCACAGTTCAACAAGTCTTCGTGATGTAGAGATATGCATTTGGGGCAGCATTTAATGCAAGATCATTCACCAATTAAAATTTCTTGTACATGGACGAAAATGAGTATATAGGTTCGATCGGTTTGTTCGCTTGTTTTTCAGAGCTTTAGGTAAGACTGGTCGTGTAAAATGATGTGATCAGGATTCTCTTTGGTGAAAAGGTTGTATTGCTCATCTAGAGTAGGTCAGTTTAACCAATGCTGATTTTTTAAAAAAATTTTTTTGGGAGGACCCAAGTCCTTTTGTGGGGCCACTGATACCCCTGTTTTGGACTTCTGGTGACGTCAGCCCTGAGTTTGAAAGCCAGAGTGGATCCCTTTTTGCATGCTTTCTCACTTGTGTTACCTCAAATTCACCTCTGGTGCAACACCTGCTGTCATACAGGTCAGCAGAACTTTATCAATCAATGTACTTGCAGATCATGTGTCCACAGGGGTTTGCGGTTTGAACCCATGACTATCCTTGTGGTGAGCACAGCGCTGTAAACCATTGAAATGCTGATTGAAATAACGAACAAAAATAACGATATAGCATTATTAGGAATCAAATCAGTTTGAGGCACAGTGTATATTGTCAACCTGTAAACAGTAATTAGCCTTCAGAAACTGAGCGCATTAGTGAATTTCTATTGTTCTCATAATGACGTCCTAATATAAAACATTGCTGGATACACAATTTTAGCTTTTTTAGCACACTTGGACAGCAAACTAAAATCTTTAATGGTTCCTGTGGACAAACAATAAAGCGGATCAAACGAACTTCACTGATTTCTTGTGGGTTCCAGCAGAATGATTAAAATCACTACTGTTTTTGATATTGAGACCTAAATATCAGAAACGTAAAATTTGACAAGGAAGAAAGTTCACTGAACTGATTGGATTTCTTTACTAATGTATATTCAAAGTTCCAAGACTGTAATCAGTTTGCTAGTTACTACTAATTAAGAAGACTTAGCGACGAATAGTGTGAACCTCTACTTAAAAGATTGAAGAGACTTTTTATATCCTTTCGAGATCAGCTTCACCTGAGGAGATGACACAGAAGATGTCCTGAAGTTGTTTACTTGGTGTTATTAGCCATTTTCTTGACTGAGAAGCAGGTGCTTGTCACATAATACAAGAGGAAACGGAACCATCCAATTGTTTGCAGAGTACAGACACAATATAATGTGTTACTTAAGTTATAACTGAGAATCAGTGCAAAATGAGGAACACACTTTCTTGACCCCTGCCCCATACACTATTTCCTTGTATCTACTTTCACAAAATATCATAGAAATAACCCACCATTCACACTTGAGTTTTTCATGATAAGATCACATTTACATTTTAAGCCTAAATTTGCACGAAGAAGTTCAAAAAAAATTTAAAATTTGCATTCAGTGGGATTTGAACTCACAACACTGACCATCATTGGATCTAAGGTTGAATGCTTATCCAGATAGGCCACAGAGGCCTGTACTACTTGTCAGACCTTTAAACTGGGGTTTGTTTCATGCACCACTTCACATTTCAAAAATCATTAAAGCATGTCTGATGTAAAATCTGTCTTAAAATGTGAAAATTGATCTTATTATGAAATGACCGCATTAGTGATATTGAATACAGAAACTGTGAGAGAAGTCTTGTCGTTCAACTTGTGTCTGATTGGCGGGAATCGTGCAATCATACTTATATTACTGTTGGATATATCACAGTAGGAACAAGATGTGTGTCTCCTTTTGTGTATGTAGGATTGGTCCAATTGGTATTAACATTGAAGGGAGGGAACCGACTGCAGTCACCCTTGATCAGTAGATTGACTGAGCCAGTTGAATCAGAAAGCAGAGCGATTGTTTAACAGGTATACCCGATAACCATGCTCAATAAACACATATTCCTACTCCCCATTCCTTGAGTATTTATAAATACGATATTTTGCTTGGATATAGGGATATATTTTTGTTGGTACCTCCTGGTACTGTCTTCCTTTGGGCCTAAATATTTCTCATATTAGTCTGGGACTAATTTTTTGTGGAATAGGGACACTCTGGAACTAAGAGCCACCATACCAGGCTGTGTTCCTACTTGTAATGGTCACTGGTATTTAGTTAAAATATTACATATCATGCCCCTCACTATATCTGAGTTACTTTACCTCACTTTGGACCCTCCACTTCATTTGAAACAGTGCTTGCTTTAGGTGATTGAACTGATATTATTCCTCGATTTGAATCAAATTTAAATTCCAAATTACATGCTGTGCTATAGTTTCAGGAACTTTTGGCTCAACATTTATCAAAGAAATTTCATATTCAGCTATTAAACATTTGCACATTTTAAGGGTATATTTTTTTTACAAATTATGCACAAAAGTTGTGGAATTGACTGCAACTGCAATGAGACACAACTTTGAGTAAAAATTAATGAGTTATGTACAACAAAGCTCTTATGCACCATTTTAATTTTGATATATATATAAGCTTTATCATTTAGGAGAGAAATCATATCTATCCTTGATGTGATTTCAGTAACAACAACAAGAAATAGAAACCTCTCCAGGCTGTTGGAAACCTTTGACTTTAGTCTCTATTAATAGTGCATTGATTTCTGCCAATTCTGATGTAGGTTCCCAGATGATATAATTGTTTCTTTTGAATAAGTCAGTTGGAAAAACTTAAGTAATATATGTAAACAGCTGGGTCTCAGGCTCATTTAGTTTCCCTTGTTGGCTGTTGTGTGGACTTAAGTTCCTCATTTCACTACAACACATGCATACCTTGAGGTTTTCTTTTGGTTTGTTCTTGTAAAAGATCCAGTGTCAAACATTTAGTAACTTTTGATAATTAATATCAAATATTTATCAAATATTAAATTAACTGTGGGAAACATGATGTAATTTTTTGCATTTCAAACAAATATTTTTGGTTTTTTGTGCACATATAATAAAAAATGTCACCTAGTCTCAGACTGAGGACATTTGTTATAATATAATGGTTTATTTTCTTCATTGACATTCAATTGGATTTCTGAAGGAGGCTATAGGAAGTCAACCTAGACCTTAGGATCTCTGTGTACTAACTACACCTACGGAACCATGTGAGCTTCCTAAATATAACCAACACATTATCTTTCCTCCTTCCTGGAAGTCACATGACCATTATTATGACCAAGTGCTGACCCATCTATGATGATTTAATTGTCAGTCCAAAAAAATTATTATTATAGGGGATATTCCAGAATATGAAAGGCTGTTATTTCATAAAATTGTATTCAGGACGGACTAGAGGGTGGCATCCAAAAAGTTAGATGAGGATAAAAAGACACACATGGATTTGTATGGGCCACAGATAAAAACATACAGACAGAGCAGCAAGCTGAATTTTGCTACTAAGCCACCTGGCAGCAGTGATGCTCAGTTAACCCAAGTAGGTCACATATCACTGGAGCACAGTACAAATGTCTAAATTACATTTGGGGAATGTCAATTTGCTTGGAAGTGAATTCAGATGTAACTTGATTCCCTTTGATAAAAAGCTTGCAGTATCTATAGCATCCCAGAGACATTTACCCTTTTTCGGGGAGGGTAAAATGTATGTGAGGGATGATGATGCTGAAACTGGAGATAATGCTAACATTATAAATTTCCCTCCCCTATCTCCAAACATAAAGCTGGGGTGTTGAAGCTGGAGATGATGATCATGTTCTAGATTTTAGGCCCTCTCACAGTGGTCTTTCATACGAAAACCAAAAGCAATGTTTCTCGGATGTACGTTTGGAGAGTTTATCACCCTTCACTAAATGCTCCATAATACCAAATTCTGTTAATTGTGTGTTGCAAAACAGATGATATTAAAATCTCGACAACCTAACCAGCCATAACGCATATGTCTGCAGTTTCAAGAATCAAACAAGAAGCTTTTCTTACATTAATAGTGTATTTGAGTAAAAACACAATAAGTTCGAACAAAAATTATTTCTTCTGTGTAGGTGGGACTTCAACAATTGAATAATGTGATCTCTTCTGTCTGAAGATGCCATTATCCATCATAAAAGAGTCAGGCATTCGCAAGCTGTTCTTTAGTGTAAAGATGCTTCTTGAAGGAAAAAAAGGGCACATATTAATCTATTTTTCATAACAGGGTCAGACTTTGTATTAAAGCTCAATCCACTTCATTGGTCAAAGCATTTCGTCAGCCAATACTGCTAAATGAAGCTTATTTCTAAAGTTTTAAAAGGATGGAGGAAATCATTTGGAGCAGTCTCAGCATTCAACTGTTGGACTAATTACAGGCTGAATTTTAACCTATAACTATTTCATTTCTGGTTCAGTGATATATGCACACGCATATAATTTTGCACATGATGCAAAGTCCAGTTAGCTGAATTCATTTCATAAATTTTATATTTGTGGCAAAAAGTTATTTTAGTGGGAAAAATAGTTGGAACTACCAGAGCTACCAGAAATACTAAATTCAGGACATTGTGTATTATAGAAACTTTTGTCAAGTTCTTCTTTCGGTAAATATGAAGTTTGACATATATTTGTAGTCCTATCAGGTGATAAATGATGGGCTGATAAGTAACTATATAATTTAGCTTGAAGGAATAGCACAAAGAATACCTCACTTTGTGGATATCTCTTTCATATATTTGACAAAAGTTCCGCTTTGGCAGTCCCGTGTTTTCTCAATTAATTTGATGTTACATATTCCTTTAATAGTGAGGGATAAAATTAATTTCGATATTACCTTTTGCGACAGTTTCATATCTGCTATTTCATGCATGGGTGTGATTCAAGTGGAAGAATAAACGAAACAATTAAAAAGTATAGATTTTGGGTTCTATTTCTTATTAGTATTGTCCTTTGAGAGGACTATGTGATATTTTTTGCTGGGTGAACGTTTTTGCCACAACATAAAATTTTATGGCGTCATGGAAGTTAACGGGTAAAAAAATTTACTTCAAAGTAAATGACACCCATTAACCTAAATTCGAATAACATTACAATTTATTTTGTCTTAAAGTCATAGTTCACTGACTTTCTAACTACACCTACCAAAACTAACTACACCCATCAAAATGAAAATATTCATACAATTGGTCAAATCATGACACTGCGGACATTGGGCTTTGTCCTATTTTGAACTTCATTGCCAAGTGGACTTTGTCAAGTGAGTCAAAACTTGGACATTCGAATTTTGCTAATGTCCAGAGTGTTTTTTTGATTCGACGAGAATCTTTCCTTTGACTTTTTGAAATCCAGAGCTAGACATTCCTTTCGTACCAATTAAATATTTGCAAAAAGCGTGTCCACAAGGATGTACATACAGGAAGTGGATACAGTAGAAAGGGGTGATCTTTATAGAAGGATTATTTATATTTAAAGTACAAGCTATTACAGGAATGTTGCAAGACAAACTTCAGTATTAGCTTTCCAGACAGCAGTGTATCATCAGTGTACTGGATAATTAATAAAGATATATTAAAATCTAAAATGAATCATAAGGATCCTCCAGTCGACCAATCTCTTGTCTTTCAAAGTACGAAGCTCAAGAAAGTAGACAAATAGTAGACAAATAGGACTTCAAACGTTACTTCACACTTCTGCGGTATGTACTTTTGTCTACTACTCTTACGAACTTCCAGGCACAAGTATTTTGGTTTTACGCTGTCTCAAGGGAACTAAGTGCAAATCAAAATCAAAATCTTCCCAATGGAACATCATTAATTTCAGACTGAAACGACAATATCAGTAATTTTTGACCAATGGAAGTCAATGAGGGGATTTTTTTGAGGGATTTGTCCCTTTAAAATTCACAAATATCACAGACATCTCAGCATCTATTTAGAAAATTATTACATAGATCTAGTTTGAAAGGTTTGTGTGGTGGAATTTTTACCAAATACTATTTGAAGTTAACTGTGCAGGGAATTGGAGAAAATTTAATTTTTGTTTCACCACGTTTTCTTTGACTGGATATCAATCAGTAATTTCTGACAACTGAGTACTAATTAGATCAAACCAGTTCAAGCAGATTTTTTGAATCAGTAATTTCTGACTCTCCTGATGTTACTGTTATGAATCCCATTAAAGTAAGTAATTTCTGACATAATGTCAGAAATTACTGAAGAAAATTAAATAGTCAGAAGTACTGATTGGACACTAGCCAGAATTTTCTGAATTTTCTTGTTTTTGTTATTTTTAACCTATTTCTAAATTGAAAAATGTGGCTATGTCACTCTGATCATAGCACTCATATACAACTTTTATTGAAAGAATTAGTTTGATAGGGTCACTAGTGTATGCAGACTTTCATGCCAAAACCTTAGTCAGAACTTACTAATTTCTCCATTTTAGTCTGAAATTGGTGATATTCCTTCAGGGTGTAGAGGAGGTTATTGTTAACTTTTCTGCTTTTTGCATGCGTCAAACAGAAATATTTAATAAAGTATTGAACTTCTCGCTGACATTGATTTTGTGTCAAAGAAGACATGTATTGGAATACAATTTCCTGGTTGTCTCTTAACCCTTATCCCGCCGACTGTAACTATTGTGCTTTTACGGTGTTTGCACCGAATTGGCACAAAAACTCGAACAGA
>JBCAUG010022944.1:0-10611 GCA_038406175.1 Haplosyllis leylae
TTGTCAGAAAAGAGAAGTACTACCCAAAGAAGCAAAGTCCACTATACCCCAAATACCAGCAGAAGGTGCAGCCACATCGAAAGGTAGAACTACAGTGGCAACCCTGAGCACACATATTTGCTTGTCCTGGGCAGTCATTAACATGTCATTGGATACGTATACCGATCAGATATCATGATCAACAATCATTTAATACAATTAAACTTTTCTGATTTTGACTTATAAAAAACGGTATCAGTCAATGAGCTTTGCTTCTGTTATTAATCCTACAATATATTTATTTCAGACAAAAACGGTTGAGGTAAAACACAGTTGTATGCATGGATTTGTATTCTGTAACTCACTGATAATAAATTATCAAATTGCCACCTTATTCTCTCTAAAAAATAAACGTTTAATAGGATATTTGCGCACTACAGAAAACGTCACAATCATTATAATTGGTGTATAGTGTTGTTGTTGTTTTTTTCGTAATAATTTGTCACACGGTTGGAATGCCAGAAAACTTAGACTGACGTCATTGTGTTTATAATTTACAAAGGAAATATTTCACAGATGGTCCGACAATGTCTACAGCAAACAATGTGAAAATAACTTTGTAAATCAAACACTGAATTTTGACAGAAAAGGGCCTGGAATTGTTTTACATTTTGAACGACTAGAATAGGCACTTACGCCACCATTCTTGCTCAATACTTAATTTGAAGAAACACTGAAAATTTGAATTGGATCTTGCACACCTTTTTCGATAAAAGTTGTAGTTTATGTGGTAAATATACTTGATTCTGCCTACAAAGAATTCGGTTACAACGATCAATATTTTTTCTTGTGAAATTCCTGTCATGAATATTAAAAAAAGTTTGGTCACAATGAGCATCGCCTACGTCGAGCTGATTTCTGTGACGTAACCTTAAAATTACGTTTTACAGGAACGTACGCATTTCCCCAGTTATTGTCGCAGAAGTTCTCTTGAATATTACATTACAGTCTGTATTACAGTGCTCTGAAATTCGTGCGATTTATTATTTTCCGTTTTTACGTATTCACAGCCGAAAATCTGGTACAGTCAAAGAAGAAGTGTGTGGACCGTGAATAGTTGATGGCGTGTGCCTCCTTCGGGTAATCGACAGGCTTTTTTGTCTCGTTTCATTGACAGGTTGTGTTTCGGCTGTGGAAGGTCGCGATACGGAACGATATCAAACCGTCGCCGTCAGAAACTAAAGATGATTACGAAGATTTCCTCATGGACGATCGACTACACAGTAAGTACTCATTGAAAAAAATGACGTTGCGTCGTTGACCCGATTGCTGGCACGTAAATGACGTCATGACAACAACATTCTCGTATAAAGAAATTCCCACCAATGAATGCAGGTTAAAATAGGCCTAATTATCATAAAACTGCCAAAGGCTTGGGACAGGATGTTACGACACCCCCCCCCCCAAGGAATCACTAAGCTGACTCTACGAGCCAGCAATAAATCTTGGAGTCTTCCATAATCTATTGTTCTGTTTATTTTATCAGGTAAAATTGTTACTTTGATAACAGTCCTTTATTTACCGTCTTGTTTATTCGTTTTTATTTGACAATATTTTACGGATTATCCGCTTGTTGACAGGTGAGATCATGCGATGTTTCGGTAAGAACACGTTGAACTACATCAAGGGTTTAGCGGACGGACACATCGACTACCTGCCTCGTCTCCCTGAGCATCTCATCGTCCACATCCTCCGCTTCCTCGACCTGGAGGACCTGTCCAGGGTCGCCTGTCTGTCCAAGATGTTCAGGAAGGTAAGACACTCATCTCTCCCTCCAAAACAGGACAGTGGTGTATCAGTGGCCCCATGAAAAGGACTTATGTCCTCCAAAAATGTTTAATAGAGAAAAAAACAAATCCAGGTAGCCCAAAGGACAATTCTGGTAGCCCAATTTTAAAATAAGACCACTCAAATTCACATCCAGACTTTTTGTCAATAAAAAAAAATAACCAAACAAATTTTCTTTAAATCAATGTAAAACTGAAACAATTGTGAATGATTGTTAATTCAATCAGAGCCGATGAGAGTCAAAAACAAATTTTATTTCCCTTGATCTGCACTATGGGTTAGTAGCCCAGCTGGGCTATCAGTTCCTGGATCCAGGTAGCCCGAGACAATTTCTGGTAGCCTCAGGCTACTGGGCTACCACTAAATGGTACTCTGCGGAAGGTAAAACACTCTCCCTCCCACTCTTCACCACTAGAGCTGGATGATATGTTGAAGGTTGCCTGTCCAAGATGTTCATGAAGATAAGAGGGGTCCTTTGGAACCTCATTCCCACCATATAAAGAACTTCAGATACATTCCCTGCCATGCCCTTGATCTCCAATTTAAGAATCTGCTTTAATGAGTAATGTAACAAACACTCCTCTTCACTCCTTTTGAACATATTTAAGTAGGAAAACTCGGCCAATGCACCGGTGTTGAGATACTTGTCCTTTCATGTCAGTTTTTACTAAAATTGTGTTTCTATGTTGTAGTTGTGCAACAGTGATGCATTATGGGAGAAGTTGTACGAGGACCACATCGGCGCTCATAACGTCGGGGACGAATTGCGCTCACTGGCCGAAGCGGTCGGCTGGAAAAAACTCTTCTTCACCAACAAACTCCAGCTACAAGTAAAATACAAAAAAAGCTCTTTTATTTATTATCACTTTTTTACCAACATTTTATATACTTTTGTTCTGATAGACACTTTATCATCATAGAACGTTCATAGCCTTTATAATTGGTCTCATGGGTTTATTCTTGGTAGTCCAGGAAATAGAAATACATGTAGAGATTTCATTCCAGTTTATTTCACAGAAGGTTTGCCAGGAGTCAAACTCAGAGCTGCACACATTTAAAAAGAAAAAACACTCTTTCAAAGAACGAAGTATTATGTACAGAAAATCGAGGTTTTCACAATCTCTCCGCAATACAAGAATGCCAATATTGCCATTTGTGTTTTACCTGTGCCATTTGAAATTTACTGGACCACTGAAGAATCCAACCTTGAAATGTAATCCTCTTATTCCCAGTGATGTCATATTTTGCATTTACTGATACAATACAATGAGAATAAAGAAGGAAACAGCAAATGTATGGGAACACAGAAATGGCAGTATTGCCACTGTTGCCAATGTTGTGCATTTGTGAAAACCTCGAATTCGGATTTGATTTAGTTTTCTATTGAGCAAAATGTTGAGGACTTCGCAAATGTGGAAGATGAACTTTCCGAAAACGGATTCAGTGAGTTGAGGATCGAGGATCAAGAACAAGACACAGACACAGGTTCTAGTCCCACCTCATAAAACTGTAGAAAACAAATCTTTGTTGAAATAATGAATCACTGTGTCTACATAATGCAAACTGTCCAAATTTGAGCCTGTTGACTTTTGACGAAGTCTGGTTAATTCATTACTGTTTTTCGTCTAAATTTAATCTCTTGTGTGTGACAGTGAATTTGCTGCAGTAATGTGCGTGAGTTTGACTGCTGGTAGATTTGCATGGTTAGTTATACTTTTATTGAACAGCCCTCATCCTGGGTTAATCTTGCATGAAAAGTTTAACCTGGTTTGGTAGCAGGATTTATTTTTACATACTGACTCCTTCACAAGGCATGCTGCTGCTGGTGCTCGTCTTTATTTTACTAGTATCTTTGATTATGACGTTTTGATGACGTTACGTCGTTAGGTTCAGCTGCGACGTCAAACAGCCAAAATGCGCATTTCTGAGGACGCGGACGCTGGGACGTCGTCTCAAGGTGCGCGACGCTAGGTGCAGGTGCACTCACCGGGTTGTGGTACAGTTCACTTCAGTTCCGTTTTTCTTTAGTTTGGTACTTTTACCCGGCTTACCTCGTACACGCGCACAGAACACACATTTATTACCGCCCGCGCACGAAGTACGACGGGAGGTTATGTTTTTACAGGTGTCTGTCTGTTAACACGGGGGGGTGGGGGGAGGGGTACCCCAGTCTCAATTCTTTTCGAGGGGTACTCCAGCCTGTGGATCCAGGTCCTTTCCGGGGTATCTCCTAGTCCTGTCCAAAGTTCTGTCCCATGTCCTGCCTACAGGGTGGGGGTGGGTTGGTACCCCCAGGCAGGATAGTGGTACCCCTAGCCAAGACATGGAGGTACCGCCCCCCCCCTCCCACAGGAGATCGAGTGCTGTTGTGCGGCGGGTGGTAAGCCTCTTGCGGTGGTAAGCCTCTTGCGGTCACGTTTTCAATACAGCAAAACGAAAGTCTCCCTTTTTGTGGTCAGTTAGTACGTGAGAACTTCTTGACCATAAAAAGTAGGTTAGAATAGTGAGTACAATGGGTGTCCATGGCACATCACATTTCTGACTGAAAACGGTCTGTAAGCGCGTGTATTGGTTTAAACGGTCTGTAAGCGCGTGTATTGGTTTGCCGGGATTTTTCTCTTAATTAATTTGACTAAAAGTTATTGCATGAACTATTTTTGAAATTACTTTTCTGAAGCCAATTTTCAATAACTATTTCAATTTGTCATATTTTAATACCCATCACGACAACATTTTTAGTTTTATTTTTACAAGCAATTTTTCTATCCTGTAATAGATCAATGTTCAGATTTTGGGATGTGTATTCACCATAGTTGAGTAATAAAATCCTTTTATAGCAATTCAAATAATTTTGAAGGTACAATAGGGTTTTCCAGTCTTTGATTTTCCGGTTCTGGTTGTGTTGCAGATGATGCTTCGTAGAGTCGCGACGCAGCGCAGAAACATGGATCTGGTGGATCTGGAGGAAGAGCAGGAATTCTTCAAGAATCCAACAGATTTTCAACCACAACTCAACGGCCAATCACAACTTGAAGACGAAAACCAATCAAAACTGTATACTCAAACTGATAGCCAATCAGGACTTATTACTCAAAGCGACAACCAATCAGAAGTCTCCTTACAAGATGACCATGACAATCTTATTCCTAAGCCAATCAAAGCCTCGGCCTGGGGGAATGGGGGGGAGGGGGACGAACAGACCAACGAACTACTTGACATCTACAGGCGGAATAATACAGACATATTTGATGAGGAACATTCCAATGAGCAGAGCAGTGAGGAGGTCGACGATAACTAACACATCGATTAAAACGTAGTATTTCAAAGCTGCATTTCAAGAGATTACTGATCAATGTTCTCATTTAAACACATGCGCACTTTGCCTGTATCAAGACTGCTGTATGAAGTTCACGCTTTAATGGTGTGTTCACACTGAGCGACAACGAGACAGATAGCGACATCGATTGAAATGGGTTACATAGAATTCTATGAAGCAGTTCACACTGCAGCAAGACAATATCAGTGATGCCATTGGCTAAGACATTTAATCAGTTTTGTTATCGGTCTCGGTGTCGTCCAGTGTGATCACACCATAAGTGTTGAATTTTTGCGTCCATTTGTGGGACTATCGGCCTATTCACTTTCAGGTGGTACCTTTTCCCAAGAACTTGATTTTGAGCATGCAGATATATATTTATAATTTCTAGGGTACACTATGAGTATGGGTATGAAGGTGGTTGGGTCAAGCTTGAGGCCAAATAAATTGAAACTTTTTCTGTGCAAAACTTTTGTTTCTTCATGCTTGTATTCCATCGAATGGTGCTTGAAAGGCATCTGAAGGTCAAGGTCCTAATATCAAATTAAGGACAATTTAAAACATTTCTTGTCTATTTAAACGCGTTTATGATCCAGAAATTAGATTTTCCTTCAACAGAAAAGGCATTCTTGTTTGTAATTGCTTCCGCAAAGATAAGTGAGTTTGTTCATCGGAATGAGAGGTTTCACTGCAAACGTTCACATGAAGTTTCATAACGTATCCGCTGCCTTACTTGGCTGCTTTACGGCAGATGACAGCATGAAACATGGAGGGCTGATAGATTTGGATTTGACACATTAATTCCAGTGATCAGGAAATGTTCACTTTTGCAAGAAGTCGTGTAATGAGTAATGAATAATTATTTCCACTGGTAATACTGTATTTTGTTATTGTGGACTAAATTGGTAGATCTATAATGGAAGCTTGGTATCAAAATAACTTTTTTCTGTTACATTCTTATGTCCTTTGCTCAGATTCACGACATATTGCAATTCATTTTTATAATCAGACGTGTAGTCCATATCATTTGCATTTTGCTTATTTCAGGTTGCTTATACAGGTTGGGCAACTATTGGGCAACTAGTGCAACTATTCAGAATAGTTTTCTGTAAATTTGGGTTTTTCATGATAAGGTAATCTGATGCATTTCTCTTAGATTATCTGACCGATCTAAAGTTACACAGAACAAAATAAATTTCGTCAAAAATTGCCCCCAGTGGGGTTTGAACCCACAACCTCTGGATCATCATTCTAATGCTCTACCAACTGAGCTAGGCAGGAATCTGTTGGGCAGGAGATTTCTGAAGTGAGCTTTGTTTGTTTCATGCACCACTTCACATGATTCACTTTGTTCACTTTGTGTGACTTTTTAAAGGCCTTAGTGATCCACATAGACAACCAAATAGTGACTTAGCTCAGTTGGTAAAGCATTAGAGTGATAATTTGGAGGTTGTGGGTTCAAACCCCACTGGGGACAATTTTTGACGAAATTTATTTTGTTCTGTGTAACTTTAGGTATGTCAGATAATCTGCCAGAAATGCGTATTGTAAAAAACTAGATTAAATTTTACTTATTAATGGAAATGGCTTCAAGATTAAGCTGTGGACCCAGGGTATCATGCAGATATAATGGTAGAGAGGCATTAACTAGCAATGATCGCTCTTTTGCCTGTCCTATCACTTGCATGGATACTAATTCACAATGCTATTTTGTTCATGAACACCTCAACAATGCTTGGTGTGACAAAGGTGATTGATTAACTGACCGGCCATATTTGGCGATTATTGCTAGTAATGGTGCCAAAGTATTCAAAAAACTCTAGATCTATGTAATTTTGTCCCGTAGTAGAAGGATGCCTTCTTCGTAAAAATTTAAGTTTTAAAGAAAAAGCTCACTTCAAATTAGACCGGTTTTTCGTGTTCTATTGAAGTGGCAGTGTCACTGATGATGAATTCTCAAGTTAACAGAATTCCGTAACTAACCAAAGATAATACTTGAACGTCCTACGACAAATATTTATGACATGCATGAAATTTTAGTCTATGAACTGAAGTTCACTGAATCACATTGCCAAATCAAATAAGGTAAAGAAGGTTGCATCGAATTGTATCTTGGAAGCTGGAAAGCAGGCAGTACTTATATCCAGTTTTGCCTTTCGGAAAAAGGATGAGGTGAAGATCACCAATTCAATTGCTTTATTAGATTTTCCTATGGCGATTGAATACTTCTCGGTGGGAGATGCATTGATTCTGAATGCCTTTTGGACACTGTTTAGGATTGAAGCCGGTTGTCCTCTACATGTTTACGGTACAAAATTTGGCTACCCATTCCAAGACATGTCCTTGTCAAGATAATAGTACATTTTGCATCATTTTTAAGAACGTTAGAGTCCTATAGTGCTGCGGCCCACGGGTATCAATGATACTAGTACGTTGATGTTGAAAGTGAATTGCAAAGAGGCTCTCCAAAGAGAGTACCTTGAGGTACCCAATATACTGGGGTTCGGGCAAATTCGTCTGTATCCAGTGGTCGTTACAGAGGAGGCTGATTATTGTTTGATTTGTGAAACCAGAAATGAATAACACATCCGAAAACACACATTTAAGTACATATATTTTTCTGAGTGGTCAGTGATGCAGCACTCCATTTCCACATAAGGATGGAAAAGAGCAAACCTTCATCACAGTGCATGATTCCCCATAAGATACAAAGCAATTATTTTAGTATAGGCAAAAAAAAAAAAAACAACTGCTGAAATACTGTCGAATGGATAATGTGTTCGCTTGTTTATTTTGGGAATCCTTCCTTTTCTTACTCCAGCTATGCACAAACACAGGATATGACTTTGGTGGGAATTTAATATCCCTTCTTAGAGTAGATCATATTTACGCCTCAAGTAAAAGAAATTAATGAGCTGTGTAGCATTTCATGAAGGAACAAGGTCAAAAAGGTTAAATAACTAGATCATCCATCTTGTTTTCTAATTAATGTTAGTTCATTATCGAATTAATTGCTCATTTACGCGATGCCGTCCTCTGCCCTCTGGATTAGCGACAATATTGCTGTGGGCGATTGAACTTTTTTACGAAAGGTACTGTGAGTTTCATAGTTTCTTGAGATTTACTGTGTGTGTGTAAAATTAGAAGCCATATCCAGTAATAATGTCGGTCGTCAATTTCTTAATTGAAGTAAATCTTTTTTATCAAATACGTTTACTAAGAATGCAAACCCAAATGTGTAAAAATTAGACAACTTTAATGTTTTATCACTAAAATATTCAATGTCACTATTCTGACTTCTTTAGTGAAAAGCATGTGCTGATGTGACACCTGTTGAATTTATCATTTTCACTTCTCAGTGCATATCAAATTTAGTATCATAGAACTGAACACTTTTAAAAGAGAATACCAAATCAATAGTCTATTTACACTTTCTTCTTATTTCTAGCCAAGAAGAAAGAATTCATAAAATAGAAATTGAAGTTTAAACTTCAACATGAATTTGCTGGATTTGATTTCTGAATGTGCTTCAAATAAGTCAAATGCAAAAATAGGATAAATGAGCTATTATTTGGGTTCATGATTTTTTTCGGAACGAACATAGTATTGAGAGGTTCAAGTCCAATTTGATGATGTTGATGTTGGCGACCACAACTTCCAAAGCAATTGCGTCATCCTAAGATGAATCAGAGAATCATCAGACTTTTAAAGTATCCACCCAGACACAGTATCCGACACAGTCACTGAAAGATCCACAATCGAGTTTTTCCTAAATAACACAAATCTGACATTTCTGGCATTTTGTACAAAATTGACATCAAGGGGTTTCAAAATCAGCTAAAAATAAAGTTGCCTCCAGTGGGAATTGAACTCACAACCCCAACCATCTATGGATTAGAAGGCAGATGCCTATTCCACTCTGCCACCCAGACATGTGTTGAATAGCATGACTTTATAAGGATCTGAAAATCTGAGACTAGCAAGGCATGATAGATTATGTGAGTGGGTTAACCAGTGATAGTCGGTGTTGTGAGTTCAATTCTCACTGGAGCCAATTTTAATTTTTGCTGAAACTTCAAATCCCTGTTGTCAATTTTGTACAAAAATGCCAAAAATGTCAGATTTGTGTTATTTAGGAAAAACTCGATTGGTCGTCAACAGATGTCGCCCAAAGCCAAAGATATCGGTGGCTGGAAATTATCTATTACTTCAGAAAGACTTAGGGAAACAAAAAAGGATTCTGTGCAAAAAGTAAACACGTCGTGGATTTACAACATGATTCAAAGAACGTTTTCGAACTGGAATGAATTTTTTCACAGAGTAATTGAAAGAATTCTGACAATGGTTTTTTTTTCAGACAGAAGAAGACAACAGAGCTGTGACCTGAAGAATTCCTTCAAATCGTTCTCATTTCCTTTCTCATTATTTACTACTCTACTGCTTTGAATACGGTGGTATATCCCATGGAAATTTAGGTTCTGCCGAGGTTAAATCGAGACCAGGCTTGCTGACTATACTTCTTGTCCTCTTTTAATGCAATGGTTGATCACGAGAGAAAATGGCAATTGGTAGTATTTATCTTGTATCTAGGAAATTTGAATATGTGTCTGTGAACTTTACAGAATAATCAATAATTCGACTCCGGAAACTGTCTAACTTTCAATTTTTTTATCTACATACATCAGAAAGAAGTATACAACTGAATCAAAAAATTGTCCATGAGGTCCTAAAAGAACAGTCTGATGCAGAAATACCCACGCATGGTCTGACTTCATTCCCTATGTGTCTGATAATGTACACTTTGATTTCACTGGGACATTGTGTTGCTTTTTAGTGAGGTTCTTTTCCTAAACTTCAATGGCATCATAGTACAATGGCGTGAAAGTTAATACATGAATTGCAACATCATATTTCGTAAGAAGTTTTACTTTCACACGCTTTCTGAAAGCTTTTGAGGCGTACAAGATAAATATCCATCAGATATTGAGGAAGACTGTATTTCAATATATTCAATATGCCCCCGATGCCCTGTGACACGAACTACAGTGAATGGAATCTACTTCAAGTTACCGATGTCTCAAACATTAATTGAAGGGATTGAAATTTCCAAATTTAAAAAAAAACTTACATGATAGATAAATGATTCTACAAGACCGGCTAGTTATCTATTTGGGTATTGGTAGGTTTATTGTTGGGCTAATACGTGGTTCACCCTGCAGGAAGAGCATCCGATTTTGACTGTTTTCGATGGTGCCAATCAATTCTGACAATACTGGTCTCTGAGAAATAGATATTTTAAAACATGGAGCAAAATTTAGGGCATTTGCTTACAACACACCCTGAAGGAACAGCAAAAATTTCGGACTAAATTGACAATATCAGTCATTTCTTACCTATTAAAGTCAATGGGTGAATTTTTTCAGGGATTTTTCCCTTGAAAAATCTGCAAATATCACAGACATCTGAGC
>JBCAUG010022955.1:0-10611 GCA_038406175.1 Haplosyllis leylae
TTGTCGTCCCTCCACCCCCCCCCCCCCCCCCCCCCGGGATAGGGCAGCTACGCAGTGTGCGGTATGCCTCATGCGTGCACGCAGGAGGACTTTCTGGTTAAGAATAGTTTGTAGTTCGAAGTGTAATGGCGTGTTTATACCGCCCGACATAGAGAATGATAGATACCGATAAAAACATGATTTCTCAAAAAATTTTTCGTTCAGCTGTGTGTTCAACGTGCCCAAGAAAGACAGATACCAACACATATTATACCTATTATACCGGTGAAATGATTTGAAATCGCCCCCGCCAGTAACCCCCCCAGGGTCGTATGAAATCAGGCATGGGGAGGGGGAGGGGGCGATTGAAAACTCTACAACGGTCTCTGTTTCTTCGTCAGTGCAAACACACCATTAGGATTGTTCATTTCTTATTTTGGTTTACGTTTACATCGCAAGTACGGATATAAGCAAATGTACGGCGAATGTTGTTTGGGTAACCGCTGGTAATTTATACCCAATGTTCAGTTGTAATCTTATTTTCAAGCGTTATGAATGCCATTTGATTTTAGAGTCACATTTTCCTGCAGGTGATATCTCAAACAAAAGTAATGTACAGAATATAGTTACAAATGAAATTTGTGAAATCGTTGTCCTTACTTGCTGCCCTACGCAATAATTGAACGGAAATGAATAGGAACTTTCGACTCGCAACCTACACTTCAGTATCGATTAGTTTTTGGTGTAAAGAAATATGGCTGTGTTTTTTGTCACCTGGCGTGGAACATTTCAAGGTAGAGGCTTTCGAAATTGTGCAGTCAGATTAAAAATGTACACTGTCGGAGAATAAATTGTGCAGTAAACTGACAGACGTGCAATTGCAAGTGAAGTGCTGAAAGTGTGTGATTGCAAGACCGGAAGTAAACAAAACACTAGTAGTCTAATTTATTAAGTAATACTGCCAATTAAACTCCACCGAGAAAGACCAGCCAAATGTCATGAGGCAAATGTTGGTGCACTCTACTTCAGAAGGCACAATATGATTCCACAATCAACTTAAAGGAAGAATAAGAGTTGTATTGTCAAGATTAATTTCAGAGTAGCAACGATGTAACGTGCTATTAGACTGGATAAAACTGAATGTATGTTCCATCTAGCATGGCCTGCTTTTCGAGTAATCTTCAAAGCAAAGACCGCATTTATTTTTGCGTGTTGTAGCAGGATAGGTAAAATGGTACATTAGGGAGCAGTTCATCTGCACGGTATGAAAGGCACACCTCTGGATTACGCTGTCAGTCTCTGTTTTCATTCGTATCTAAAATAAAGAAACGCCGGCTATTATAAGTACTATGGTAGTTGTTCATACCGATGTATTTGGGTTCAGATGAAAATACCCCACCAAACATTTTTCATTACTTCGAAAACAATTGACAGGGATGTTACCAGCACTTGCTAAAGATCCATTTACACGTTGTTGTCGTGTCAAATTATGTTTTGCGTAGTCGTGTTAAAGTACACGGAATCTGAGAAACTGAAAAGTAATAACTCTAATTCTAATAGGCAGTTGCTTTGTTCTTAATACCTTGTTGTTATAATAACGTTTGTTTTACCACATATTTTGTAAAAGCTTCCATTTCCAGCAATTTAGTGAGTACTTCGTAACCCTGTTCAAAGGAAATTGTTTTCAGTACCTATTAACTTGTATTAACTACCATGGTAAACAAAAAATTGAGAAGTTCTACATTTCTCTTACTGTTTTATTTGCTAAGAAAGCTATGTAGGACCAGGAGGTACATTTCATTCAAGAAATTATCGGTTACCTAGATTAAAGTCCTTGATGGATTTGAAAATATGGTACATTTGGTAAAAGGAATTCAAGGTCTTCATGATTTCTTTGTTTCATAGCAATTTACCGGAATATATTACACGCTCAGGTTTTGCTGAGAAGACCATGGCTGGGGAAATACCTTCTGTTTTGTGGGAAATAATGTTTTCTTTTGGGGCCAGTTGAATCGTGTCGTTTATGAGAGGATCCGTGCTGACATAACACAATAAATGTCCGCTCAAGCTTGTGCAGTCGTATCTTCATGTTGAAACTCAAGGTTTTTAGTTGTTTCGCAGAGCTCCAGTACAGAACCTTAATGTCTCGTTAGTGTAACACGCCCATTCCTTGACGGGGGTGTTACCGGTCCAGTCAGGTCAGTACCGTTTCGATATTCACAAGGCGGTCGTTAGGTGTAGTCGATCAAAATAACGATTGGTACATACTGGAGGGTAAAGGCAGCTTTATGTACCTCTTGATTGAACGAATGTCAGCGATCGTCCCGAGTACTGCATACAGTTTAGACCTTCATTTTTGACCAGAACCTTCAATTTTCAAAAAAAGCTCTTTGGCATATCAGTGCAGAAATCAATGGTTCGGAACCCGCAAGAAGGTATAATACCTAGGAAACAATAGTTGCTTGGTATCATGTTTCGCAGCTATCTATTGGATTCTAAAACCTTCTGGAAGAAATCCTTGGAAAATTACGTAACTGGAGTTATCCATGTAGAATGCTGTTGAAGAAAGCACTTGCCGCGTATTGATTTCATGTTTTGTTTTATCACAAGAAGAACATTTACATTCCATTAAATACTTGCACATGCCACTTCATTTGTCTGACAAGGATACTGCGTTCACTTCTTCTGTCAGATGCTTAGATGAGAAATATTTTAAATCAGATTCTACTAGATTGAAATCAAAGCTATTTCAATTCTTCTTTAATTCAAAGTAATTGTAAATGGAAGTTTCAATGCAAGTTAAATCAAAGTTTGTTGTAAATCAAAGCTTTAAATCAAAGTATTTCCTTATTCAAAGACTTTGAATTAGAAATCACATTGTTGACTGAGGTATTCATTTATTGTATTACTGTACTGTACAAAGCAAGCAATCATTTCAACCAGTATGCAATTACTATGTATTGACTATCTGGACATACATGCAATTACTATGTGTTGCACCTTGTGTAATTCTTTTGACCATTTTGACATGAACTAAAAGGGACTATCAACATAGATGCTTGTAACTTCTTTAATTATGGTCCGATTTTTGATCTACTTGTACTGTTGAAATTGTCTCAGTCTCCTCTATGCATTCCTATCATTAGTTTTGACCTTTTCAACCTTACATTCAATTACTATGTATCATGTATTATAACGTATATTTCTTTTGGCCATTTCAACATGAACTAAAAGGGACTGTGTTGACAAAAAAATTCCAATATGTTTATTTCTTATATCTAAAGGGTCACAAGGAAGAAATAGCTTTAAAGTAAAACCATGAACCTACATAAAATGCTTCTTTACTTAAAGCGAAGTAGGTCTGAGTCTAATTCTAAGAGTTAAATCAAAGTAAATCCTAAATTGAAGTTTTAATTCAAAGTAATTTCTAATTCAAAGTTTTATGCAAACTTTGAATAACAGAGTATAGTTTAGTTCGAATTTCCACTTGATTCGAAGGAAATTCTTGCCGACGAATCACTGAATTAACCGTGCCAAACCGGTACTTACTATTTCATTCCCAAGAGTTTTGTTTGGTTGTATTTCAAAAGATATGTAATGATCTCAGTTTACTTGTGTTTTTACTTGCCCATTTTTGAGTAACAAGTGTGGATGTTGTTTACAAGTGTGGATGAGGCATGGGTAAGATTTTTGCGCGGCGTTTAAAGAGAAACTAATAATGTCTGATGCATACTCTTCCTTCACTCAAGAACATTCACGAACCCAAAATGTCCTATTTATTTTGCAAAAATTGATTAATCAATTTCCCATTTGCGCTCCGATTTCACAGCATTACGAAGATCCAGGCTCAAATTATTACCAAGACTTGAATATATCTCTGTTTTGGGTGAATCAACAGCGATGTGGAGGCATGCTTATACAAAGAAAGCGATTCAACTCTGATAGTGTATGAACCTCTTTCAGGTTGCCTGGCATGCTCTTATGGGTAGCCATTTTTGGAAGCAGAACTGTGGAAATTTAGGGAGTTGTACAATGTGAAACAAAAATGTCATACCTTTTTTGTAACGATAGGTAGAAATTGTTTAATTTGAACTGTTCACGTGTTCACATGGCCCCAAAAGGTGAAAATGGATTTTCAATGGAAAAATGTTTTGTTCTAATTGTTTCCAACTGAATTACGCGCAGAGTTATAGCGTACTGGGGTAACATTTTGATACCGGAATAATCACTGGAATGGGCTAGCAGCGGATAGTAGTTCAGACAAACACAATATTGGGCTATTGTTCTGTCGGTGGAGGAGTAAAGATTCGTGTTGTTCTCATATTAACAATCGTAGATCATAAATGACAATTGATATTAATTTGCAGCTCATATCTCAGTGTTGCTAGATTGTACTCGGGTACGGATGGCCTTCAGCAGATGGCATTAACTGTTTCTAAATCATTCAGAGGAGTTTTCGCGTGGTTATTGAGCTGACCAATCCATGAGTTTTCAAAAGAGGTGTTGCGGTTGCCTTTTTGATTAGTTCTGATTGGTCACCATTCATTGAAAAAAACTTATTGTACAACAGCCACCGCTTATTGGCCAGCTTATATTCAAATTGTAAAATCATTTGCATAATTTAGAAAGAGTCAATGGCAGTTATGTGACCATCTTCCGTGGAATATCCTTCGCGAGGGATGGCCAAAATATTGATGTCTGTTTTAAAATAACGTTGCGACAGCGTCTGAGGTAGATGCTGTGGAAGGTAATTAGTGAAAATGCTCATCCATTATATTGATTGTGTCTGTTGTTTTATCATCGGAGACGAAACTCGGTTATTGTGAAGGTGTGAGTATTCAATTTCTTATCCCTAGCTTATTTGCACTCCCTGATTAAAATGTAGAAACGACTCTGAAGATGTCGAAATAACCTTTCACAGCGTTGTCGACACATCACGGGCACACTAGAATACCCCTTTGTATTTGACAGCCAAATTTAAATTTACTCCTGCGCACCCCCATCGGGCCAAAATTTATTCATTTTCATGCAGTTTTCGGGAAAAATATGGTCAAAAAGTAGGTTGGCACCCCCTTTAAACGTTGGTATCCCTCTGGGAAATCCTGAATCCGCCACTGTAAATTCCTGTTTTACCAGTAAATTAACATTTAAACAGTACATATCAGTGTGACAGATATTTTGGACGACGCAGTTAGTCTTAAAATATTTTGTGATGGATTCAACTATTAACTCATTTGGCTTCACTTTATCACTTCAGATAATTCAGTACCAATTAACTTGTACAATATTATGCGCGGAAATATTATGTAGCGGATCTAGAAATGTTGAATTTTTTATGTGTTAATGTTAAGAAGAGATAAACATCAATGCAATACTCGTCTACTCTTTACTTGGTCAAATGTATGTATTTTGCGAATTTTTAATACTAAGTTACGAATTGATAACTGAAATGATGCAAAAAGTAAGTTTACACTTATGTTGGGGAAGCTTGTAGAATTTGTTTCTTTTGCCTTCCTTGTTTTCAGACAACCGATTTTGAAGTATTGATTTTGGCGTTAAGTACTTCCTGTAAATTTTTCCGTCGAGTTTGGTGCGAGGGACTAAGGAACAAATATCCATAGTTGAATACACATTTCCATTTAATGCAAAATTAAATGCACTGCTTTTTTGCTTCATGTAGAAATTATGGATTGTTCAGCTGTGATATATGTCTGTCATTGAAATATACAGAAATACGTACTAAATGTCTTAAATACCAAGAAGTGTATGGAACGCTTGTATGTTGCGATCTAAGTTTTCTTATTGAAGGTGAAACTGATTCTATGAGGTCTAAAATCAACACAAAATTTCCCGATCGATACTGTAAATTTTGATTTATTTTGCGTTATCAATTGACTTCCGCTATTTCATACATACATTACATTAACATAAGTTCACACATGCAAGCATACGTATATTTTAGTGATTCACTGATCAGAGGCTGAAGTTTTTTTGTTTTTGACAAAGATCCATCTTTTGTTAATTGTCGCTGTATCCGAGCGCTCTCCTGCTCTGACCACGGATGAGTTCTGGGCTTCCTGTCGAAAAGTTTGCGAGCTTTTTTCATCTCCCAATTGTAGCTGGCAGGTTTCAAATATCTGTCAAACCTAGATATTCCCCAGTTTGAATCATTTCTTCATCTTAGGATTATCATTGATTCGTATCAGTGTGAAAGAGCAGGTTGTGAAAGAGAACATATGTTGCATCACATCCATTAGTGAAAATTACGTTTCCACCCAAATGACCATTTTCCCCCGTGTACTTTCTTTAGAGCTCTGTGTTTCCGGGACTGCCTGCAGTTAGCTTTTGTGTTATTCCCCGAGGAAGAGAACAAGATATTTTACTTATCCAACCTGAGGTTAAACTCATCCGAAATAATATTTTGTCTGAAGTTATGACTTTCAGTAGTATACTTTCTTGATTACCGCATATGAAGGTCTTAAGTTTCCCAAGTTCACAACGTTTAACATGCAGTTGCAGAGTGAACAGGCTATCTAACCGTGAATTTGTGGTATTAGGATAACTGCATTGAGTTAAAGTGGTAGAAAGCTCTATCTAGCAGAAGCAATGATCTAAACTTGTTTTTGGATGTCGCGAGGATTTTTACAAGAAGGCTTTTTGTGTTGAGGTTGTGGTTAGAATGACAGATCCTCCCACACAGAACTTTCATCCAAAACGGATTCGCCTATTGACATAACTGGCGAATTTCATCAGTTGTGTCCAATTTCATAACACTTCAAACTCAATCTTGGAAGTTGGGCTCTTGTGGGTAATTTGTAGCTGTAAAAGCAAATACACATATTTATAAATGTGGCAGTGAAGAGGATACTTCAGTTGTATACCCGCATAAATTGGAACAATAGGTTTCAAGTAATGTAGATCAGCAGAAAGAAGATTATTTGCCATCAACAGATCTCAAAAATTGGGGAAAAAAAAACAAACCTATATATCTGCGTGATTGGGCAGATTCCACATCACGACGCGTTATGTGCAATGTCTGTGCGGAAAAAAATGGCCCATCAGGTTTTGCCTGTCTCTCACTTCTTACATAACAGATCTTGATCCTTCTTACAGGTACTTGATGAAAATATCACACGTAGAGACCGTGACTACACCGAAGGTTGTAATGCTCTTTAATCATACTCTTGCGTGCTCTGTGTACATATATTATCGTTCTTGTGTCTTTTAACGAGGCTTGATTCTTTGTTTAAAGCATGCCGACAGCCTCGTGGCAAGTTGTAAAAGGACGGTTACACAGGATTACAGACGGAAGGATTTGTGAAGATGTCAACAAGACCGACCGGAAATCACCAAGATTACACTGAGTGTTTATTCGCCAAATTTAGGCAACCTATTCTCAGTAAAGTTATGCTTATGGTCAGTATTTGTGATGAATATTAATTAAATGTCTCTCAAGGGAACAAGTAGCAGGTGGAAGGTATTGATAATTTATTTATGATGGAGTAAACCACCAGCTGACGTTTAAGCCCCAATATTGCCTTTTGTAAAATCTCTCTTTGTTATCTATTTCATTAACAGCCACACTCCGGTTCTATTTTTAAAATTACCTCTTTTCTAAAGTAAATTGCGAGATTATCTCAAAGCCGAAGATAGGAAGCAGTGAGTACACGAGACGAAACTGCTTAAGTAATGAACATTTGATGGGACGCTGAATACAGCTAGGTTTAGCCCTTTATGACCCATAGCTTTCAAGTCAATTACTTCCATATTTGAAGAAAAAGCTCTGGTTCTTTCATGAACAAACAATATAAGAAATGGCATCTGGCTTGTGGAAGGCCTGCATGGTATCTCTCTCTGCATGGATCATTAACATTACACCAATACTTGAGACTGTGTGTGCTGCTCTTGTGAAGTTTCAGAGGATCATTAGAGAAAGTGGTGCTAGTCAATATTCATACAGCACCCTTCCTCTTTAAAGGCTTTATTCCTAATCGCGCACTAATACCTCGTTTACGAAGTAAATAAATGATGACTTTCTGGTTTTAAACAAAAAATAATGTAATTTAGGTATTTCTAGGTGGAGTTAATACAGTTTTCGAACCATTTTGAAAAAAAATTGTGAGTTTCAGATTTGTGGTCTTTGAATGGATTGTGGCAGGGATTTGTGAGCTGAACAAGTGACAAATGCTAGCTTAATTAGAACACTTATAACCGCTAGTGGAACCTGCAATTTCTGTACCAATACCATTAGAGTAATTATGTTACCAATACAATCCTACCATGCCCCTAATCTGTAGGCATGTCCCTTGGCCTGAAGCGGTTGTTCCTGATATGAATTGAGGTGAATAGACTACCTTATCCAGCTCGATAAGGTAAGAGGTAGCTGGTTTCCATTTTGCAACGAATCGAAACCGTCTTTTTTATTTTGGCCGCCAAAATATTATTTTTAGGCAACAACTGAGTTTTGTTTTGATGTTCAGTTTTCTTTATGATCGTGTCCAGTGAATCAAAAAACAGACTCATCGATGGGTGATGGAGACGTGGAAGAATGTTGTGAAAACGGAATGGAGGAGTGGACTTCCTGATTCGGTTACTTTGTGTAATGATTACGATCACCTGCCGATCAACCTGTCGTCTTCCACTCAAATAGCTCTAATTTTCTAGTTACATGGAATCATTACGTGAGAACTGTGCAGCTCTTAGATACGTTTTACCTCAGTTCTTACCTCTAACAAAGCTAATTGAGCCAGGGAAATTACTAATGCGTTTCTGTTTGATTCATGTGACATGTTCACTAGAGGCGAGATTAATTCTCACACAGCAAAGATTGTATATCACATTGTGTCAGTATTTTACAGAAAAATTAAGTGAACTACGCAAGAATGAATATATATAATTTTGCAATGCACATAAATGACGTTTTAGAATCCGAAGCACAATTGCTAATATGATTTTAATGGTAATTACTCTTGAATGCTGATAAATTGGCGCATGAAATATGTATGCTAACTGGAAATGCAATTATACATGAAAACAGATAGAATCCTATCTGAAATTAATATGAACCGATACTCCGTGTGTCCTCCATTATGGTGCCATGGCCTGCTGAGGAGAACAATAAGTCATGGCCAAGAATAGGTCAGAAGAAAATCCACCAAAGACATCCCATCGTTAATCGTGGATTTTGGTTTGGTTCTCTAGATCTTTTATTGAATGATAATAAAATCTACCAAGGCGGGAGAGACGACACTGAATTTCAGACCCTTGGTACATTTCCCTTGTATCTGGCTATGAGGGCTTTAACCTGAAATACCGCTGAACGGTGAATACAGGAGAAACAGTGTCTAAAGATTGAGGTTAATCCTACTGGGGTCAGATATTGATTGCCATCAGCTGATATATGACATTAATAACATAAAATAGCATATGTAGAACCACAATCCAACACGAAAAGCTCATGGGACCAAAGAAAAGCATTGACGAACTGCTTCCTGGTGGTTCACAATGTGTCATGAGGGAGGTTTGGTTTGCGTGGCATTGAATTCTCTCCTTGTATTTTTGTATTCCAATCAACCCTCCTCAGCCCTATATTACTATTAGAATTTATTATTAGGATTCCACATTGATAGGAACCGAATGTTTTCGTTTTGAACATGAATAATTTTAAATTGGCCGTTTTGTTGCTGGCTCCTGCGGTGTCAGCTTTCTTCTTGAATCTTTTGAGGGGAATTTTCTAAGTTTTGTTTTCAATTTCGAATGGAAATATATTGCATGCTTTTAATTTGTATAATATATTCGTAAAACTAATCAAAAATTGTTGTTCCTTTTAAACCTTTTGATCCAACTCTTAGGAGCTCTTGATTTGGGGTAAACATTCGCGTTCTTTATTCTTCAGAATTTTGTAAAGCTGAAAATGGTGACTCCTCTATTTCATATTAAGATGGTGTATGTGTCCTATAGGAATGATCCAAAACAATAAATAATAAAGTGACACTGTGAAGATTCCCATATATGCCTAATTGAGTCTTTCATACAACCAGAATGACGCGTATTAGCTGTTCAGCAAGCAGATTTGTGGATCAAACCTGAGGCACCAGCCTGTCTTTGGTCCAAGGGGTGTAACTGCGAAGGTTTAAGGTGTTGACTCAACCTCGGTCATGTTCATTACCGACCATGTACGACGGAAGGTAATGTTTTCAGAGGTGTCTGTCAATCTGTCCACAGGAACCCCGTCACCCTCTTCTTGGTAGGTGACCAAGGTCTGGTTTGGGGGAGGGAAGGGAGGGAGGATAGCCTAACCAAGTGACCAACCTCCTTCCTCCTCCCCAGCTAGGTCTGGTCAAGCATAATAAGGATGGGGACCATGGTCAGTATTGCATCGTAATGTTAATGCCAGGCTGTCTTGTTAGTTTGATCGACCATGAACTAGAATCTAGAAGACGGCAAGACAAGATGAATAAGGAAAACAAGGAGAGAAGTGATGACCTGTATCAATCAGTGCAATTTTGGTTGCTTTTCTATCTTGTATTAAGGTTTAATGACACTTTCCCATAAGTATCTGTGATGCACTCACTACTACTGGGTGGATATTTTTTTGGTCAAATTTTACCCATCTACCGGGCTGATGGTAAA
>JBCAUG010022966.1:0-10611 GCA_038406175.1 Haplosyllis leylae
AGCATTATGGGATTGAGTACCCCCCCACCTCCCCCCCCCCACGTGGACAGACATACACCTGTGAAAACAGTACCTTCCCGTCGTACTACGTACGCGGGTGGTAATAAAAAACGCTACATTGTTGGGCAACTCATTCTGCCCATCACAGAGCTGATCAAAATGATCAAAGGTGTGACCATGGATCTCGATCTAATCTGTGGCCATAGACGGAAATGTTGGTTGGTACAACCAAAGGAGACTAAAGTTCACACAGCGAACGAGACGGCAGTCTCGACCGGTGTGGTGATATTAACCGACTGCCCTTTTTTAGGGCCCCCAGACTATTTTCACTGTTTTGAGTGGGACCCATTTTTCCTAAATATTGATTTTCTTCTAATTAAATTATTTTAAAAGTTATTTCAATGTTTGATATTTTAGTATATTCAATCAAATAGCAACTTATTTAAAAAATAAAATAGATTCAATATGATGAATTTCTATGCTTTTTCTAGATTAAAGGCAAAAATTACCATGAAAATAACATACAAAATGTGCTAAAAGTAAAATAATATAACAATTATTACAAATATTTCGAAGAATTGTCACCCCTGATTAATTATGTCTCACTTGGATAAAAAAAATTAAGTAGCTTTTTCAAATTCAATTAAAAACATTTCTATCACAGGAGAAGGTAGAAGGGGAAATGGTGCCTTAAGCTGCGGGCTCAAGTGTTAAGGGGAGCAGCCAGCAAAGTTGGACCTCTGGCCCTAAGGTTAAGGGAGGGGGCCCGTTATTTTCAGGAGTGTGCCAAGTTAAAACGGGGGGTCGGTAAACCATACTACACCGGTTTGCACCAAACGACAACGTCACGGCAGAGTCAATGCTGCGATGACGCTAGTTATACAACTCTCATGGAAATCAATGGAGTCGCTCTTGAATAGGTTACAACCCCATTCTGGAAGAGCTCCACTTGTTTCCATTGCTTTCAGTGAGACCATCGCAGCGTGGACTCTGCGTTGGTGCAGACGCACGGTGTAAACTGGACTAACAATACCGTTAACACTTACTGCGAAATATAATAATCTACTACCCACCTGCTCTTTCCATAAGTTTGTCGTACTCCTTGGGAATACCTGCGATCGTTTGAATAATTGCGGTCATCTTACTCGGTGAGCGTCAACTTTTCATGTGCTGCAAAAATAAAATAAAATAAAATATTTTAATATTCCAGATAACATTGTCTCGTTGAATCATTTCAGCCGGTTGTGTATCAGCATTTGTTGTGAGATTGCTCATGCACAGCTGTGTTAAAATGAAACATTTGTAATTTATAATATATGTGTGTGGCCGCACGGAAATGTCACAAAGACAATAATCAATCGAGTAATGACAATAACAACCACCGAGGTGAAGTAACCATTCTCTCCACACAAAAGTAAACGATGTGCATGCGAAAGTGTATCAGATGTCAAACAAAAGAATAGCAGAAGTAAATACCATCTGATATACAACCGTAAAAAGTACGCATCTCTTTGGAAGATTACCATTTGACATGTATTTCAGGGTGTTCTTATTTATTCCGTAACCCTACCTCAAAGTCTTCGAGACTGAATATTAAGTTGAAATTTCTGTGGAAATGCAGATTTTAGCATGGGCCTGCTTTGTAGGTAATCAGACAGGTTCGGGACAAGTTTGAGAGAGGTTTAGGACAAGTTTAGGATAGGTTCGGGTCATTTCAGGACAAGTTTGGAACAAGTGCAGGACAGGTTTGGGAAAGGGTTCAGGACAAGTTCTATCAAAGGAAAAATACTTTTAAAACCAGAAGGGTTGCGTGGCAAGGGTGGCGTCTCGAAATGAGTCAGCTGTTCAGATTTTCAGTGCAGAATGCAAGACTCAGAGTGGGATTTAAATTACGCTCGATTTTCAAGCTAGCGCGTGCATTTTCGTCACTTCTCGCATATTTTCTGTATACAAAATCAGTCATCGTAGACAAATATTTAAATGTGACTTATCTTCGACAGTCAAGTTGTCAATCTTTATTGACGTATTAGGTGCGTACAAATACACTACGTCCGAACGTTCACGCGCTATTCTTTGACTATCGTTTGCAGTTTTGAAAAACCAAATAGCCTTTGACTTTAAGGAATTATCTTTGAGTCCTCAATACAGGACATCTTTCGCTTAAGTCGGGTGCTGCACCTGCCTAAAGGCATGACTGCTTGCAGACGAGTACAGTATGTGAAGTAATGTACTTGAGAAAAGAGGAGCGGCTAAAAGCCACGACAGATAACAAAACCAATCAAACGTCCTCCTTCATTCCCGCGACCGTAACTTGATAATTAAAACTACAGTGAAAAGAAGTACTTGCACAGAGGGATATCATGCCGCGGTTAGCTTTTCTTACAATAACGCACATACTGAGTATGTTCCCTCATTACGTAACAAGTTTAATTATTTACATTATTAAATGATTCAATTAATGATTATCTTTTGACATTCAGCTTTGACAATTATCAATATTCAATCATCCAATCAAAATTGAATTTTCCCAGGGATCTAAAGGAACGATTGGATACTTGGGTCTACTCGTTTCTGAGTCATAATTTATGACAATTGTTGCCCTCGACAGAAAATATCGGATTGTATTGATAGTTGTTGTTAGTAACTTATTCATGATGGTCATCATAAATTTATCCAACCGCGATGATAGTTGTCAATTGCAGGTCTCCTAACAACAAAGCAACGAACAAATCTCTGTTATACACTCTTCTCGGAATAGTTGTCTTTCTGTTTGTTTTTTTTGGGGGGGGGGGTGGGGGGGGGAGGAAGGGGTAAATTTTCTGAAGGGATCTCACATTTTATCTTCCAACACCTAATTGACATGTACAAAAACTGCAACCGGCTAACTTTAACGGCAAGAGATGTCTCAATAAAATGACATACATGTATTCAATTAATTTGCAATTTCCTTTTTAAAAATTTACCTTTCTCCACTGAAAGTTTCTGATCATTTGGAGCAAGTTTGTAGGTTTTAGAGTTTTTTTTCCCTCCAATGTTCATGTCCTAGCTCATAATTTTGATTTTGTACGTTAAAAGCATGATCAATTGCATTTGATTTGTGGATTTTTGTATTAAAATTTTTATGAATTCTGTGATATCTCTGAAATAATCGTGTCTGCTTTACTTCAATCTTTAAACTCTTTGCACACAAGATTGTTTATTGATAATATAAAACTTTGTAGTCCACACAAAATGAAAACGTTTTCCAAATTAGTTGACAGAGGGCGGGGACAAGTGATACCATAAAATAATATTTAAGGAAATATCAATCACCTCGATCAACAAGATCATCATAGCATTTATTTGTCAACATCAATACGTTTTAAAGATATTTCCCTACAGAATATCTGACTTCTCTGAACTTAAAGTACACCAAAAAGTATGATGCCGCTGCCAATTATGATAGACTTTGAACCCACGTGTTCAATAAATTGTGTTTTAAGTATGAAAACTTTAACCTTGTGCAAGCAGGAAATTTACGGTGCGGAGCCGATGGTATTGACTCTACGCGGTGATAAGACGATTTACTTCTGATCTATTGACTCAAGCGCTCGCGTTCGCCCACCCCGACCCCAGAATCTTTCTTTTCTGTAATCAAAAGAACTTGAGAACTTCTACTCCTCTATGAATATATGTCATTGATATTTCATATTCACAGCTTTCTACCTGATTTCAATACCTGAAGGAAGTCCAAATCTACTGCCATTTAAACACATTCCTTTCACACATAATTCTCCAGGCTGCTATATTCTCCAATCAAGAAAATATTGAATTCTGATATTATGACCGTCATATGTGAATATGTTGCTAAAACACCAGCAGGTTAATAGAATACCTAAAGACATTGAAAGGGACAAGAGCATTGAACGGGGATCCCCACCCAGCCCTTATCCGCACACACTGCGGATGACGTTAAGATACCACATAACATTACCCTCTCATGCTACGGTATGTAAATGCAGTATATGACTTAAGTATTATCATCCATTTGCCTATCCGGATGTGTAACCTCAAATTTAACTTACAAATATTGATGTCTTTCTACAATTCTTACTTGTCCATTTGCATTCAGGATCTTAACACTCGTCTGTGATGAGAGGATTTTACTGTCGGACAATTTGATTTTCACATCATTTGTCCGCTCCTGTTTAGCTGGAAACTGACGGTGTCTATGAGGGGTTACCAGTACAAAAGTACGGTACTACGATGTGTACACTGAAGACATTAGTGCCAAATAGTTCATGATACGACAAACCGTCGTTCCAAACATAACCATTCAAACGTCAGTCAGAATATCATAAGGTGATCACATGAAAATTCTATGAATGGTGACTGACAGGCATGGTCTTGCAACCATTCAAGTCTCAGCAATTCTAGATTTACATGAATTTTTTTCTCCCCATAAAATCCCAAAATGTGAGTTTACAATTCTGTAGTTTCCAAGATTATGACACAAAGGATACAATGACAAAATAATTTCACATGATTTATCAAAAAATATTGTTAAATTTTGCAAACGTAATTTTACCGGTACCTTTTGCATCTACGGGTTTCGTATAGAATATCTGCGAAATCCGTTCTTCGGTAGGAGCTTAACTGCAAATTTCTTGACAAGTACACCATAGTTATAGCTACTGCTACATCACAATAATGCAGGCATGTTTTTGTAACAGTTATTACTGAGTAAAACATACCTGTTCATTTAAAATCCTCCCAATGCCCCGTTGAAACTCACGGAAACCAAGCAAAACAGACAGCTCTGGCTGGGCATGCTCTGTGGTGTCTCTTACATACACCCGTAGATGACCTATAACCTGACCTGGTTCACATAGATCAAAATGTTGTTGAACTGATGCGTGACCAAAAATAAATCTCTTTCAACTTTGGACAAAGGCTAGCCTTGATTTACCTTTTTCATAGGTCTAGTTCCTACTCTCGTAAACAACCTGACGATTTTTATTTGCAGTTTTTTTCCCCAAGCTGTATGACATTTTCATTGATATCTGTTGCCAAAGTTCATCTTGTGTTCTAGAACTTGGAAGTTACACTTTCCTATTTTGACTGTTTTGATTTATAGGTGTTTTTTCTGGCAGGTAAAATGGACAAGTTGCACAACTTTTACGATTGGATGCAAGAAAGAGGAGGTATAAAATAAAATATACATTGTGCAGTTAAGGTGACCATTGGTGGATCTAGCGGGGGTGCGAGGGACGCCCCCGCCCCGGGCCAAATTTCTTCATTTTTATGCAGTTTTTTGGGAAAAATTGGTCAAATAGTATGTCCCCCCCCCCCCAACCTCCGGGATTGGCGCCCTCCCTCTGGGAAATCCTGAATCCGCCACTGGAACTAACTTCTACACTTCTGGACATATTTGTCACGTAATGCATATTTCAGATGAACGAGTTGAAAACTGGTTTCTCATGAAAACGCCAGTACCAATCAGTGTTATATTTCTGATGTACGTCTTGCTCGTGTTCATCGGTCCGAGATTGATGAGGAATAGAGAGGCGTTACAACTGAAGGCATTTATTGTGCCGTATAACTTTATTTTGATACTACTTTCCATTTACATGTTCTTTGAGGTAGGTAAACACATTGTTTTCTAATTCAAAATGAAATAGTTTTGATAAATGTTGTTCTGACCTATACATGCCATCACTAATACTGTTGTAAAATCTTGCAGTTTTTTATCACGTCACTTCGATCAAACTACAGTTACATATGTCAGCCAGTTGACTACTCAAATGACCCTCTAGCCCTCAGGGTAAGTTTGAATACCCAAAAGAAATTAACAATGCTGAGATTATCGATTTACAAAGAATTTCGAGAAAGCCAACGCTTACGCTTTATCATCACTATCGAGGTTACTTATACAATCAGTGGTGGATCTAGGGGGCGCAAGGGACGAGCTCCCACAGGCCAATATTTCTTCATTTTCATGAGTTTTCGGGAAAAAGTGGTCAAATAGTAGGTTGGCGCCGCCCGCTTAGGGGTTAGCGCCTCCCTCTGGGAAATCATCGATCCGCCACTGGCAATGCAAAAAATTAGGTTCTATGAGCTTGCTATCATTGTCATTTCAGATGGCAAACGTGTGCTGGTGGTTCTTTTTCTCCAAAGTTATTGAATTACTCGACACGGTAGGTGTATAAAAAATATGTGACAATAATTACAGGACCGCACTTTTGCTACTTGCATTTATTTCATTTTAGTTTAGTTTAGTTTATTTTTTTTGCGAAACCAGATGACAAAACAACTTCACAAGATTGTCTCATCGCATGGATCTTTATGTAATATTTTGCTTTTCAGGTATTTTTTATCCTGCGCAAAAAGAACAACCAGATATCTTTTCTACATGTTTACCACCATTGTACAATGATCATCAACTGGTGGCTTGGTGTTAAATATATTGCTGGTGGCCAGTGTAAGTGTGATTTCAAACTTGTTCGCATAATTTTGCGTTTCAAGTATCATCAAATATTTCCGCTGTACCCAAGGGTATATTCACACTGATCTTATTTACACTGAGCGTTGGCGTCGGCATCTGCGATTGCATTGCGGTACTTTGAAAGTAGTGTGAATTGAATCGCAGGGAGTCCAGACAGACATTGAATTCATTTCTTGAGCGCCAAAGCAAATTCCATATCTGGGAGATTTCACAGGAAACCGCAGCTTATATTTGTGTTAACACAATCGTCCAATGTGAATATACCCTAAGTTACTCTGCTTTTACTATGTCACAGACAGAACTCACATCCAGTAGCAGGAGAAATCAAAAGAACCGCGAACGCGATTGCCGACGCTTTCCCAATGGGCTCTCCACAAATAAGTTGGAAAAGCCGTCGGCTGCGACTCAGACATAATTGCGATATCATCCATTGTTTATTTTTCAGCTTGGTTTATAGGAATGTGTAATTCGTTTGTGCACATAAGCATGTATACCTACTACTTTCTTGCTGCTTTTGGGCCACAAATGCAGAAGTATCTTTGGTGGAAGAAGTACATGACAACTTTGCAATTGGTAAGCTGTCTCTTCTTGCTTGTTTTCTATTTTCTGTGGGGAAACAATTCTGGCCTGAGGACCCTCTTACGCCAAGTGATTGCAAAAGCGATTGCAGTATATCCTTAATAAATGGATTCAAATGTGCAATTTACACCATGCGATGAATGAGACCAAAGTGCCGCGCCGCCATCGCATGCGCAGACGACTAGTGTAAAAGGGCACTGAGAGCGAACCACCAAAGTGTTTAGGATGTACAATTGACATCTGATTTATTTACCAAATTATATTCTAGCTACTGCACATAGAATCTCTCTTGATTCCAGACACAATTCGTTACACTGATCATTCACACAACTGTGAATACATTCGTCGACTGCGATTTTCCACAAGGGTTCAACTACGTTGTGATTTTTTATCTGGCGTCACTGATTGCTCTGTTCAGCAACTTCTACTACAAGGCATATATTACTGGTATTGCAAAGAAACGGGACAAAAAGGTTTCCAATCCAAATAAGGACAATATTAAAGCAGGCGAATTTCAGAGAAACACGAAAGATATCGACCAAAAACGTAGCACTTATGTAAGAAAATCTCGCCAATCTTAGGGTTCGTTTAAACGTACCGTCAGCGTCACCTTTTTTTCTGAGTGGCACCTTTGATCTTAACGTTAGGTGTAAGCAGTACCGTTGATTTGCATTGAAACTTTTTTTCAAACGGTCAAAAAAAAAGGGTGGATTTCACGTTATGTGTAGCGAACCTTTAGAAACATCAGGGGTCGAATAAATTTCCTTTGGAAAAAGTTCATTAACACTGACCCTTTGCGATTGCGTGTGAAACATTTTCCTGTTAAAGGTTTCCCTCGGGGTTATTGAACCGGTCAGTGAAATTTCGGACAACAGTCAGTGAGAATTATCCTTTAGGATTCAGAATCATTCTAACTCAGGTTTTACATTCTAACTCAGGTATCTGGTGGTTTAACACCTTCACATTACTTTCGAATAAACCAAACCAAAACACTGTGAAATGGAGTTACAATTTTCATGTTACCTGTGTGAGTCAGACATATTATTGAGAAGAGATTAACGCCTGGTAACTGCCTTACTATTCCAATTTTTTATGCCTTTAATAGTTGAATAAATCAGCGAATCTCAATTCACCAGCCTCTTTCAAGCTGCATTCACACTGAGCGAAAACGAAATCGCTCCAGAAAGAAACACATTTTCCAAGCAAAATTGGTTTCGTTTTCTCTCTCGTTACCAGACACGAAAATAGTTCTTGACAGGGATCAAGTATAAAAATCACGACCCGATCAGTGCAGCCAATGATTTCGCAAATAGCTGTACATATTCAACACTACATATGATGTGATGGTGAATTGAAAATTGAACAAAAAAAATCATGTCAACTCGGGTTGCCACCAGTTTCGATTGTAAGGTTGTATTAAATGATTGGAGAGATTTGTATCAATAAATATCACAGAGTCCATTATACACTTGTAAATATTGTTCGTAGCGATAGTCTTTCTGCAGCTCGATAAATTCTCCCTCTTGGAAAAAAACATTGATGGCGACCACCGCTGTCCCTCATCTTTGACCGACCCACAGCCATTTTCTCGGCCCACCGATACCCGAATTTTCCAGTCAGGGTTTATTGTTGGCTCAGCTAAAAATTTGCATCATTTACACTGTGGGCATAATCTTTTTTCCTTTGGCCTTTGATTTGCTCACATCTGAACCTTTACAATTTTTTGGTGTTTCTCTCTTACTGCTCCTTGTGCTGCTAACTTCCTTCTCTTCTCTCCCTGACGTGGACGTAGATTTTCGATCGGAATCTGATGTAACTCCACTGAAAATAGCTATTTGTCTTCTGATGTCTGCAGGTTCTACACCAGCGAGTGGATTAATCGGGTGATGTAAACCTCTGCGCGGGGAGGGCTGACCTTCCGCGCGATCTCCACCCTCAATTTCGTCTACTATTCCTTTAACCTGTCGCAGAATTTAAAAGTACTTATCGATTCAACTTTTTTTTCTTATACTTTTTGAGGACATTAGTTGTTATTGTGGAACCACTGATTTTGATCTTCTGGTGACGTCTGCAATGGTTTCAAAGCCATGGTGGCTTACCTCACATTCATCTGTCAGTGCGACACCTGCTGACCTCTCAGAGGCCAACTTGGCATGCCAATACTTTTCATGAACTACTGAGATAATGATTTTTGTTTCACCACTTACGTGAACTTACCCAAACAAAGAATGTGGAGGCACCAGCACTCATAGCTTGCACCTGGATCAGCTGTAATCCAGACAACATCTGCTTGACCCTTGCCACAATTTCCAAATTCAGATTAGATATTTCAAATTGAGCAAGTTTTCGCACCAATCCTTCTCTTCCATGTGGATTACACAGTTGCTGGCATACTTTCCAATCCTTAAAAAAAATATATCGTCTATTTCTTAACAGCCATGGACAGTGAAACTTATTTTGACCAGCCACCCATTTGGCACAGAAATTTAACCGTAAAAGAAAGGTGTCATCCCAATGTAATGAATGGGATAATGGTTACAATGGGACATGACGCCAAATGTTTTCGTTGTAAGACGGAGAAGAGTACCCGATGGTAGGACCGCCCAAAGGAAGTTTCACAATGCAGTGGAACTTGACCACTTTAAACTGCGTGGCATAATGACCACATATCGAAAAATTGGAGATTATTAGTAGAAAAAACATGGATTGCGGAAAATATGGTCGGTAAACACAGGCCATACAATGAACATGGCGCAGCAAGATAGGTTCTACTGCATTTCTGGTTGTATCAAACTTTATCACTAATATGTCACACTGTTCTTTACTCTTAAGACTTCTTCTTAGTAAATATATTTACTGCCCGCGTACGTAGTACGAGGGAAGGTAATATTTTCAGTTTGTCTGTCTGTCCACTAGGGGGCGGGGTATTCAGATCATACATGTAGCCGGGGGGTCTGGCCGGGGCAGTACGCAGATATTACACATAACCTGGGGGGTCTGTGGGGGTCTGACCTGGCAGCGGGGTGTACTCAGGCCCACAGCTGGGGAGGGGGGCTACTCAGTCCCATACACATAGCCAGGGGGGTCTGTGGGGGTCTGGCATAAGGAGGTACTCAGGCCCACAGCCAGGGGGGACTCAGTCCCACAGGCAAGGGATGGGGGTACTCAGATCACACATATAGCCAGGGTCAGTGGGGGTCTGGTCTTAGGGGTTCTCAGGCCCACAGCCAGGGGGGGTACTCAGTCCCACAGCCAGAGGTGGACTCAGTCCCACAGGCAGGGGGTACTGAGATCATACACAGAGCCAGGGGTGTCTGTGGGGCTCTGGCCTGGGGGGCTACTCAGGCCCACAGCCAGGGGGGGTTCTCAGACCCACAGTGGGGGGTGGGGGTACTCAGTCCCACAGTCAGCAGTTGGGGGGTACTCAGTCCCACAGTCTGCAGGTGGGGGGACCATCCCACAGGCATGGGGGTGTACTCAGATCATACACATAGCCAGGGGGTGTGTGGGAGTCTGGTCCATGGGGTACTCAGGCCCACAGCCAGGGG
>JBCAUG010022977.1:0-10610 GCA_038406175.1 Haplosyllis leylae
CAACAACTAGTTACTTTCTTTTCACACAGATTTATTAAAATATAATTCTGAATAGACTCAGGAATCCGGATATAACAGGTCACGGCGATTAGCTGGAATATTTCTCAAATTTTTCTGCATTTGGCAAAGTAGTACAGAGCCAAAATTCAAATAAAACAGGTACTTCGCAAATTAGCCTATGCGCTATGTTTTTACCATAAAATAAACAAGAACGGCAAGGAAGGGAAAAGCAGATCAGATTGGCTCATGTGGTACACAATGGATAAAATTATTCGTGCCTTTATTGATATCCGGGATATCAAACTCAGATTGGATGACGACACATCTGATCGTCTTAGTAGGTTTGTTTCCTTTTCTATTTCTCTACAAAAATTTTTACTTCTTCAAAATTTAAAAAAGAATGAATTTTCAGCGTAAATTGTTATTCGTTTCCGTATCAAGAAATTTCCCTAGGGTCTTTCCTGTGCGTGTCGTCTGTACCTTCTTCAAGCGGTATTTAACGAAAAGAAAACATGGACTTTTTTTATTAATATTTGGATGATTTAAGTCCTTTTCGTGGGGCCATTGATGTTCCTCTTTTGGACTTCTGGTGACCTCGGCCCTGGGTATCAAAGCCAGGGTGAATCACTCGCTAGTGTGCTTTCTCACCTGCAAGCAATGGATTCCTCAGATTCATCTCTGGTGCAAGAGCTGCTGATCTCTTGGTGGTCAGCATGGCAGCTGAGCCTTTTTGATCCACATACCTGTGGATCAAGTATCCACAAACATTGGTGGCGAAGCATAGCACTCTTAACCAAGAATGAAGTTTTAAAAATTCTATTGTTTTCGAATTACAAGTGCAATAACATTACGATTCCTTCTGTGATGTTAGCAGGTAAACATTTGAATTAATTTCTATTCATCTTTCAGGCAGTACACACCTTCACTCTTGGTCATGTTTGCTGTTTTAATCAGTGCTCGACAGTTCATGGGGGATCCCATTCACTGCTGGTGTCCTGAACAAGTAGGTTATTTCAATCTCACTTTCTTCTCTACGACCAAGTTGCCTGGGGATTGTTATATTAGTTTAAAAAATTTAACAGCTAGATTTGAGAAAAACACATGAGCCACGAACTAAAAACCATTTGAAGCAAAGGGTATCCCCATATCCAGGAACAGCGCTGTCCAATTATTATATGGTCTCGTAGTGACACAAAGCTTTGTTTCAATTCATCCAAAATTATTCGGAAATCCTGGCATGGGTAGCTATGACAGTGTAAAATAGCCAAAAGCCACCAAAAGGGATGGAACAGTTTGGTAACAATCATCCATGGCTAAGAATGTCATGGAGAGTCCAAGCTAGACCTCAGTCTTGTCTCAACCCTCAGTTGAGAATTGGTTCCCCATTGTGCATTTGGGTTAAATTGACAGAAGTTTTCTGTGTACAGATCATCCTGTCTAGAAAAATCCTTTCAAAGCCCAAACTGACTGATATAACTAGTCCAGTTAAGGTTTCAAAGGTTCAACAAACCTAGTGATATATGTAAAGATGAAAATATGAATTTACTTTTCAGTGTGCAAGCAACCATGAGAAATACGCAAACATCTACTGCTGGGTGAGCGACACCTATTACGTAGCTCCACACGAAGAAATGCCTCAACGAGATGAACCCAGACGAAAGATTACTTATTATCAATGGGTAATGAAACAATCAAAGTTACTAAATAATGCAATATCCAGATTGTCTTTGTCATTCACATCTAATGCTTGCAATTTTTGGTGGCTCGTTGGAGTCACCTTCGTGGTTGCGTCGAGGGGCTCGTTCCTGTCCCAAACCTTTGGCAGTATATTGATAATTAGGCCTACTTTAACCTGCAGTCATTGGTTGGAATTTGTTAACACAGAATGCTGCCATGATGTCATTATTTTGCACGTGCCACCATTTTGGTCAACGACGCAATGTCATTTTATACCGTTTTTTCTTTTTACAATCTTGTTTTAGGTTCCCCTGGTATTGATCAGTCAAGCTGTCATGTTTCACATACCTGCCATAATATGGAGATTCTTACACAGGAGATCGGGCATGAATATCGGTGAGGACTTAGCTTATTCACATTGCACAGGAACGGGAATGTGTTACCGGGAACAATGGGTGCTAATATGTTGTACAGGGATGTTCACACTAGTCTGAGACAAGAACCAGAATCCATTGTTTCCCATTGTGTTGGTCCAATTCCCTGTGCCTGCCTGGTCCCATTCCCATGCAGTTATCTAATAAAACAAGAAACTAAAATAACCGTCACAGCAGATTTTTAAAATATATTAAAGTCTCCCTTCAAATCATGCCTACCTTACGTCTACAGGTATCATAATGGAGGCAGCTGTTGCATCCCAGCGGGCAGTTTATGCAGAGACCAGAGAAAAGACGTTACGTTACACGGTACAGTTAATAGACAAATATCTCCTCGTGCAAAGAGAACACAAGACAGGATGTCTCGTCCGGTAAAATACTTCTTTTTCGGTGTAAATTTTATTGTGTAAAATTGGCCTCAACAATTACCATCCGTGTATGCGGGTAAGTAGTAATTTCAATCAGGTCTGTCTGTCCGTCTGCCTTGTGTGAGCCACTATTCAGGCTATAACTTTTAAAATGCTGTAGCTAGAAAACTAATTTTTGTCAATATCTAGATTAATTTTGAGTATGAATGGCATTGGATGAAGGTCAAGGTCAAATAAATAAATAACATGTTTTTACCTAACCCTTATTTTGTATCATTGATGTTATTTTTCCTCAAAAAATTTCAGAATTAAGCATGCACTGTCAAAGCATTGCTTCATCATATTTGGAAAGTTTACGGGAAACTACCTCACCTTTTCTTACATATTGGTGAAATCCATTTATGTGTGCAACACAGTCGGACAACTATTTCTGCTTGATATTGTACTTGGTGGGTAAATACTACTTTTTTGCCTTATCTTTGATGACATTCAAAATAGAATAAAATTCATACATAAAGTTTCTTATAAGCAGATGGAGTCGATGGTTTCTAAATGTTGAATATTTTTGTTCTAGGTTATGACTTCCACATGTTTGGTTTTCACGTTGCTAAGCATCTTCTCCGTGGAGACGAGTGGGACCAATCACAGCGCTTCCCACGTGTAACGCTCTGTGATTTCCACATCCGGCAAAACACGAATGTGCATCGTTACACCTTCCAGTGTGTGCTTCCAATTAATTTATTCAATGAAAAAATATTCATTATAGTGTGGTTCTGGTTTTTATTTGTTGCCTTAGTAACCATTACTAGTTTATTACACTGGTTGCATAAGTCCCTCTATTGGCCTACTCAGGTCGCTTACATTAAACGACAGCTAAGGGCGATGGATACAATACAAAGAGATGGAATTTTAATACGGAAATTTACAGAAAACTACCTCAGGCGTGATGGATTGTTTCTCTTGAGAATGATTGCAAAGAATTCAGGGGATCTGGTATCCATGGAAATGCTGTGTGGGTTATGGGAGAATTATGGACCCAAATCGAGGCTGATGACGGAAACTTTCAAACAAAACGGCGACAGAACAAAGAACGGAAGTGCCTGTGGCTCTGTGAAGATGGAAGTGGTTTAGGAGTTTACACTCGAATTGTCGAATACTTCACTAAGTTTAAACAATTTACAGAGAAACATTTGTTCAGTGAATAATTGAAACCTTTTGTAGTCAAAGATTAGCTTCTAATAAAGATAGTCCTGTTGCGTTAATGTTTTAATTTCATTCAATGCGTAAAATATTAACAACACATAAGATATCAAGGAGTGAAACATTTCACTCTGGTGGCTCGTATGCAGAAGTTTTCTCCTCAATCAATGAGTTCAATACATTAAAATATGGCTGAATTATCAAATTCCTTATTATCACCTGTTAACTTAGTGGTTGCTGGGGACAACAATTGGTAACCAAAGATGACCATGATGAATCTTCCATGTTGTGAAGCTTTCCCCCTCCAACAATGAGTAAAACACCTCAAAATATAGTTGAATCATCAAATTTCCGATCTTGATTGACAGCCATTTTTAATAATTCAAGATGGCTGCCATATGAGATCCAATATGGCTATCAGTGCTCCCTGCCACCTTTATTCAAGTTTAAAGTTTTTTGAACTTTCTGAATTTTTTAATGTTCCAATGGTAATTACTGTGTACAGTACCTGTACATGGCTGATGTGTATGTATATGACTCACGTGTATGAGCACTGTCCCCTCCACTTTCCAAAAAAGTGACCAGAAAACCTTCCGTCAACCACATAGTAGCTCTGACAAGCCACCAAATAGAATGGGCAAAATGAAAATAAATTTCACAATGCAGTTTGGCATGATGTTAACATACTTGATTTGATTGTTTCAGAAAAATAAATGCCAGTTCAAAGTTATCACGTAGCTAAGTACTAAGGACCAAGAGCTATTATGTATTAGATAATACCCAAGCATGAAGTGATTATTAGCTCAGAAACACTGAGATGGTAACCAAGGTGTTTGTGAAGCTAACAATCATTGAAGGTGAGGTTGTATTATCTAATTTAAAGCATCTTCCATGACCCAGGACCCACAAAAAATGTGTTTGTTGAAATCACAATTATGGCTATAGTTCATGGAGTTTTGCTCAGAAATGCTGAACACAGTTCAGAAGTATTCAGGGTTTCATAGACATTCCCAAAATGACGGAATTTGGAGAAAGTCCTTATAAAGGCATTTAAATGAGCCACAAAGCCACTGAGGCAAAGCAAAGACAATAGCTACCAGGGAGAACAAACAAGAGCCATGGAGATGCTGAGTGGTCAGCTGCCCTTCCTGCAAAGGCTAACTCCATGATCATATGTCATACAGTGCAGATAGATTTTTTGGAATATGAGGCAACTTCAACCTCATGGAATGGGGTCTTAGAATTAGAATATCTGTCTGAAAATCTGCCTGTCTTTTGTCTGGATACCTGTCTTTGTGCATGCAAAAGGATAAGTTTGGATGATAAGGATTTCATAGTGATTTTTTGGACCTAGATCTATCTGGCAACAAATACATTTCCAGTGATAGTTATACCAAGAGCAACTTTCCATAACTACCTCTGGTTTGATGTCTATTGCCACTCACCACATTGAGTAGACACTAGGGGGTGCTAGGGGGTGTAATGGATGTGTGGGAGGCAATATCAAATTTGATACCACCTTGATGAAAGTGCACTTATTTCTGCCTTGTCGACAGATAGTTCTTTTCTGGTTGTCCGTGTTGTCTACTTTTAGTCGTACTTTGGACAAAAATTCTAACTCAATTTGAAAAAAAAAGACAACCATTATCAAACTATGTAAGAACCAGTCAGAACTGAGGGTACTTCCGTCACAAAGACATGTTGTGAAAATTACCTTCGAAAATTTATTTACAGAAAGCAATCTTTGAATTGGATATTGATTTTAACTATGTATTTATCTATTTCCACAAGAAAATATCAAATTTATGATGGCATTTCACATTGCCTGTCAAAAAGGAAACAGGAACGGAGTATTACTGCTTCATTTATGTGGAATTGGTTCCAAAACACAGGTAGATGCAAAAAGTACAGACTTTCGTACATTCTGGTAATTGAAATGGACAGTGTTCTTTACGATGTCTAATTTGATGACTGATCTCCAACACTACGTACGTCTTAAATTGATGAACAAGACTTTTGTGTGGCTTTGGAAATCCAGTAACTATTTCATGCCAATTATTTGAGTTTTTCACGATAGGCGTTTCTGTCAGATTATCTGACAGATCTTTTCACAGTGAAGAGCAAAAAAAAATTCCTCAAAAATTGGGGTTTGAAACCACAACTTCCAGATCATGAGGCCAATGCTGTACCAACTGAGCTAAGTCAACATTCAGTTGCCAGCCTGAATCTTCATGGCCTTTATAAAGTCATGCTCTATTGATTCTAGAATTAAACAAAGTCCAACATGTGAAGAGGTGCATGAAACAAAGCTCACTTCTGAAATCTCCTGCCCAAGAGATTCCTCCCTAGCCCCCCACCTCCTCCCCCGCAGGTGAGAGAGGAACGGGGACGGAGGCCGTGTTCGGTACTTCTCCTACTGGAAGACTTCTTGCTTTCAATTGATTGTCAACTCGAATGTAAAGGCTCGTTCACACTTCCATAAGAGGAATTACTGTATAATTTCCATTTAAACCCAGGGAGACTGTGTGTGTCCTGCTGGGCAGGTGTGAGTGCAGATAGTGGAGTCAACTGTAATTGAAAAAACGTCCACACATAGCCAATGCCACAGGAAAGGCACCACCCGGTATGATACAGTGCTTATACGTTGTTTCCAATTATTTCCTGCATCTTATCATACACTTTCTCCTGGATTTCCGGATTATAAGCCAAACTGTAGATCAACCAGGAGAGGGCGTTAGCTGTCGTGTCATATCCAGCGAGAAAAAAATAGACTTCCTTGAGCCTTTATCTCATCCGTGGTTAAGGCTGCAAAATAATTTAAACGATTCAATAAAGACTACATCCCAACTAGTGCCTCAACTAATTCACTGAAGAGGTTGCTTTTCTTAAAAGCTTTACATCAGAGGAACACAAAACTTCAAATCAGAATGTACTGACTTCAGTGAAATGCCAAAATTTCCTGCGGGAAGTTCATAGTAATCATTAGAATCAGTTCCGGTGCTACATTTGCTCAACATTTTGATTGTCTGGTATCAACCCCTTGGAAACTGTTTAGTCTCATGCATTTTCAGTAGCGGTCCAGTTATTGCATTCTGTTAATTCTTTGTTAAAATCATATACATTAGTTGCATAGTATGAGCTACACAGCAATATTTTAACTTTTGAACTGATAAGTAGGCTGAATGTTAAAAATGCATTCAGAGGAGTGGAAAAATCTGACTATTTACGAGATATCAGCCCTATTCCAAATTTACTGATTCACAGTCAGAATTTGTTCTCTCCTAATCAGAATGTGACCATTCTTAATGGTAATTAAAATGATATAAACAGTTTTAGTCAAATTTAGTAAATCACAGTCTTGTTAAATTAATAACTGGTTTGAATTTGTTTTGACCCAGTGTATAAAGAGTAGTCAAAACTTTCTGATTCCTAAAAACTGCATGATCCCATTCGTTTAACGCATCTGTGATTCCTGCGTACATCAAAATTCAAAATAGGTAGCTTTATAAAATGTAGTCAAACAGGTGAAACAACTGGATATCCAAACTATGTTGGCCAAATAAGAAATTAATTTGAGGTGACTTTGATATTTGTGTACAGGCATTGAAATGTTATTATCCTTAGGTTCAAAATCATCTGTTTGCTAAAAGGTATTGAATCAAAATTTACTGACTTTAATAATGCATATGGGTAGAATTTACTGAACTTTCCTCAGGGTGAACAAGTCAGTAAGAATAAGCAAGAATAAGTCAGTATCAAAATGTCAAAAAGATGTCAAATTGTCAAAATAGATGTCAAAATGTCCAAAAAATGTCACATTTTCAAAACAATTTCAAAAAGTCAAACAGCTGGACAAAGGAAGATGTTCCTAAAAAAACTTGGTGCAATGAGGTTCACACATAATGTTGTCAGTTTTGATGTCAGGTATGAAAGTCAACAAAATTGGTCAAAACACATTTTATGAACATTTATAGGACTTTATGATAACATACATGTTTATACATTTATCTTCATGAAAAGCTATATATGTGATGCAAACTTGATACAGATGCATCATCATTGGTATTCAAAACATTGGGTATCTGTTTTTATACCAGATGACTAGGCTCAGCCTGCCTTTAGGGACCAAAGGTATTTTGCAGCCGTGTCACTGTTACAGTCTCACCGACTGTACCAACTGCAAAAATGTCTAACTTCCTTGAATTAAAAATAAACACAATAACAAACCTGTGTACATTTCTTTGAGTATCATCATGGAAAACGACCTAAAAGCAGAAGAAATTTAGGAATCCATGGAAGTGAATAACTTTTTTTTATAATCCAGTCAACTTTCAAATTGTTTTGAATATCCAAGTCATTCTTTATTTTACCCCTTGGTGGGATGCCTTCATGTGTACTTCCATGAGTTGTCAATGACGGTTGTTTACCGGTCTGACACAAACAATGGTGTTCCAAGTAGTAAATATGGTTTGTATTCTCGTAATTCCCACACCTTGAAATACTATGTTAAACAATTAGCAAACACAAACAATTGAAAAGAATATTTAACCATACCTCTTTTATACATTGAATGGATAAGAAAGGTCAATGTTATACTAAGGAGTCATTGTTGCTAATCATTTTTATTCATTACCTAGTCCTGCATTCATTACCTACCCACTTGCTCATGATTTAATAAACATGCCCAGGAGGGCAGAAGAACATAATACATTATTCTATCTTTTCCCCAAGAACATAAAATATTAACAGTTTAAAATTCTGTTAGGGTGTATTCAAATAAAAATGTTTCTCAAAAGAAATTTCATGGGTGACTCTTGAAGTTCTACTGGACAATATCAAAATATTTTTTCCATTGACAAACATTTTTTTATTATGTAGCCTATGTTGGAGCACAAACAAAGAATAGATGAATCCAAAATGATACTGTAAAGTTATGCTATTAAAGCAATCAATATCACAATTGTCTAGTAAATTGAAATATAGCTCTAATATTTATAGGGTCAGTTGCAGGCAATGGGACATTATCACATGTGCTTTTTGAAAGCTGTGAATATCAAAGACATACTGAAGTATAATTTTGAAATTCAAATGTCACTGGCACCTGTTTCATCAGTGTACATGTAAAGTATTATTTTAAATAAATGTTTTTGATTGTAAATGTAAACTTCAAAATATAATTCCTTGCAGACTGTCATTGTAAAGATAGGTCAAGACTGTCTAACACTCTCAATTGTCTGGATTTCCTTTAAGGTACTTCAAAAAGCACTTTTGAAATAGCCTTAGAACAACCCATTTTAGGATATTGTGATTACTGGCTTTTCCTATTAATTGCCTGCTTTCCTAGATAGCACCTATGCAGGGTAAACAAATGGATTGAGCCCAATAGAAATGCTTTATTCAAGACACACCTTTTGTTTACATGACCTTATATGGCCACAATAGCTAAATTTTGACATAAGGGGGCACTCACCCCCTGGCTTATCCCTATTACAGCACACCCCCAAAAAGCCAGTAATGAAGAGGAGCCAAAATTGTGAATCTTTGTAAATATTGTCCCAGAAGGAAACCTATCCGGTGCTATTAGATTCTGGGAGAAGCCAATAAAATAAATTATTTATAACAAAGAGAAAATGGCTGTGTTGACAGTCTAGAAAAATCAGATCTGGCTGACTTTTACCTGACTTAACAGACCTGACATTATGGCCGCCATGACAAATTCCCACAATGCTTATCACGCATCCATCCTAAGAGCCAATGTGTGAATCTCTTTCATTTCTTCATATCTCTTTCATATTTTTCTCTAATGTGTTACTGAACAACCAAGTACAGAGAAATTTTAATTACTCCCTTTTGTAGATGTATACATTTATTAATTTTGCTGTATTACTTTACAGTGGTGGATCCAGGATTTCTTAGACGTGGGACCCAACACCATTGGTGGGGATGCGACCCTACTTTTTGGCCTATCCGGGGCTCCATGGATCCACCAATGCTTTGATTTAGCACTTATAATGTTTATTTCAGTTAATCAATGTTAAGGAGCTGCTGGTATCTTCACCATTCAATCTATGCCCATTTTAAACACAATCACACCATTTCTCTTAGAGCCAAATATGAATTAAAACAAGCACACCAGTATATGATCCTGACTGGACATATTATTTTATTTTGCATCTTAAAAAGAACTAGACCTACATTCTTATTTCTTTTATAAATAAATCTCCAAATAATAATTTTGATGATCATTGTAAAAGTTGGTGAACAGAGACTATGAGAACTATTGAAACATTATTATGTATTTTATGATCTCAGTTCAGCTTGGAGCCATGTTCCATCCTTTTCTCTCAAGTTGAAGCCCAGCTTCAGATTTGGTAGAGTCTGAAATACAAGTTTATGATAATTTTCTGAAAGCTTCACACAGATACATCCTTTGTGTAAAGTGAATTCAAGCTTTACCTGTGTTCTACTGCATGTTTTGAACTTGAACTTCTGCAGTAAATGAACTGTTGCTAGTTTCATCTCAATTAGAGCCAGACGTATACCAATGCATGCTCTGGGGCCTGCTCCAAAAGGCAGATAATAGTATGTGTCCAAGTATCCTATGTGTTTCTGTGTAAACCTGAATGGAAGAAACAAATGTAAACACTAAGTGTTGGCCATTATCTTTATTTTCTGAGGATAATTTAAAACAATTTTCTCTTTAGTGTCACAGTCTGAAACTGCTCATGTACAGTTGATGGTTAAATCAGCCTCTATTTTTCTTTCATACTGCTACCTCTTACAGTATACTTGTAGTATAACCTTATAGCCATTTTCCTGAAAAGTGTGATCATTAGTGTCCATGTAAAAGAGTAACCATTTTTGAATTTTAAAATATTTTTAAAAATACTAAATAACACTAAGCCTCAGCATATTTGGTATCAATAGAAAG
>JBCAUG010022988.1:0-10610 GCA_038406175.1 Haplosyllis leylae
TGAGCAATTTAATAACATATCACCAGCTCAATCTCTCACTGTTTAAATCAGCACAGGTCCCATGGACCTATTTTTAACACTACTGTCAATCAGTATTGTGCAAAGAAATCTGCTCGTTATAGCCAGGTGCTCGTTGTAACCGAACTCGTTGTAAGCGGGACCCAGTGTACTTTTTAATATTGAAGTGTCCATCTGAAGCGAATCCTTGCCTTTGCTATTTGAATAATATATTGATTTTATTAGCAACGTTATGTGTATCATCGTAACTAGCATGTACAATATTATTCACTAAAAGTTAAAAGTTAAATCAATAGCAACATTAATAGGATAATAGAGGACACTGTATTTTTCTATCAAAGTTATCCCAATAAATGTTAATGCAATACTTTTTTGAAGGCCGTCAAAGAATGGAACAAAAGGACCAATTAATTGTAATGCCACTGCTAAATTCGATCCAACAAAGTTACGGGTAAATGAATTTATTTGGTAACAAAAAGTATTGATTGTCATGATAAAAAAGTGAACTTTTTAAATTGATTTTCAAAGATGAACTTTTTTCACTCAACAAAGATGTTCAGATATTCCTGCAATGATAGTGTGTTTTATAATTTTTGCAGAGCATAGAGGCTGATTTGTGGAAATACTGGCCAAATTTATTTATAAACAACTCCACAATGGACATTTATGAATTCTGGTGAGTTTCCATGCAATAAGTTGTCCATTACATTATCAGGGGATGCTCGTTGTAACCGAACTCCGTTGCAACGTGTATACAATATAACTGACGCTTTCAACATTGCCGTTTTTAAGCGAACTGTTCTTTGCGGAACCGAGTGTAAGCGGTATCTTTTCTAGGACTATTATAATGAAGAAGGAAACCATTAGCAGTAAAGAATTGTTTATTTGAAAATAAACGTGAACAATTAGAATTCTCTGAGCAGTTCCCATCAAGCATTTGCATCAACGTGGTCGTCAATAGTGACGAAGGGATTGACACAAGAAATGGACATGGTCTCCAAAAATCGACGGTATTTTGCATCTAAGCTGTGTTGTTTGCAGTTCAAATACCGTAGCAATTTAAGAATAAATATAATACACGCATCACACAACCCATTCGAACTTGAATCTGACTTGTACATATCTGTTAAAATGTACAAGTACAGAATGTTACTGTTTCCGAATTACAGAACACCCATATTCAAAGAGTTCATTTACAAGGAACACATAAATGGTTATCTATGAAAGTCTAAAACAAGGAGAATGACGATATCTCATAACCCTTGTTTTGTCCTGTGAATTTTCGCCAAATTAAATGGTAGTACTAAAGAAATTTACTGGTGATTCGTGGCCACCACGAAACTTTCAATTTCCTATCAGCCAATTAAATTTAGGGGTGCTTTGTCAATTGAGGTATTGATAGTTGACATCTTGCAAATTAAATGAGTGCTGTCGCTCACCGGTCAGATAACATGGCAAGACAAAGGGCTATGGCCAATAAATTGCAAGCTGTCAATGGATATCAAGGCCTTAACTTGGGTGGACACCTCTGAAATTGAACTGTGTCTAAAGGAATAAAAAGTCCCCTTCTTAGTAAAATAGTCTGTCATTAAGAATCCAAAATTCCATTTTCAACAAGAAAGTCCTCCTGCGTGAACGCAAGAGGCATACCGCCTGCCGCGTAGCAAGTGCTCGCTCTGTTGTCCAATCCCGGGATGGGGTACCCTAGTTGGCTGGACCTGTCTTGGGTTAACCCCCCCCTAGCCCAAACGGGCTTGTGTACCCCCTCCCACCCCCGAACCTGGCCGCGGTACACCCCCTGTGAACTGACAAACAAACTGAAAATATTACCTTCCCCCATCCTTCGGATGCGGACGGTAACTAGTAAGGTGACTCAGCAACAAGCTCATTTCACATTTTGTATCCTCACATGCGCGACATGTTATTTACTGGCTCGTTTGGAGTCAGCTTAGTCATTGGGTTTCGGGGTCCAAGGGTTTTGGGCACTTTTGTAAGTAGACCTACTTTATGCTGCAGTCATTGGTGGGAATTTGTTTACACATAATAATAGATATAGAATAGATAATGACATGACATCGTAACAAGGGGCCAGGCTGTTGTGATTTTTCATGACCTATAATTATTTGAGCTTTGTCGTAATACAGGACGTATCCTTTTCAGGGAACATGAATGGTACAAACACGGAACTTGTGCTCTCAAATTAGCGGCAACAAGTAATGAATACTTGTATTTTAATACCGCTCTAAAACTTCGATCGAAAGTGGATCTAGACAAGTAAGTAGGCGAATATCCTGGAGTAAATGGAAATTTTCAGTTGTAAGGAATCACGTCATATTACAGGAAATAACATGGGATTTTTGTTGAAGATAGCTTTTGTGAAGGCTTACAGCAAAGTTACCTTTAATAAATAGTTTGGAATATAATATTGTTTAAAATTAATTTATATTCATTACAGAATATTGTCCGATGCAGGAATTCCGCCTTCAGATGTTTCAACTTATCCGGTGAGTAAATTTGAAGGTTTAATTCAACATGCGTGTTGAAGTTTAAGACACTGTGTCTTGCTTACAATGAGCGAGGTGTCTTTGAATCAAAAATATTGAGAACAATGTCAAAGTTCAGTTACAACAAGTACCTGCTAACAATGAACAGGTTTATTTTGCATCTTTTCACTGCTTAAAAGCACGCCCGAGCGTAATCATCTATTGTTTAAGGAAGAAAATATGGTAAATTTGAAAAAAAATAACTGGTTTGGCTATTTTTATCTTGATGGGAAGTTAATAAATCTTAAATGTATCAATGAGGAAACGAACAAATCTTTTATTTTTCACGTCCAGCTTGAAATAGTAACAGCTGCTATACAGAACGGAGTTGGGAAGAAAGTAGTTATGGAGTGCTATATTGTAAGTACCTTTTCTATTTTTACCGCCCGCGTACGAAGTACGCCAGGAACAGGTTACTCCCTCCCGCCCCGTCCCCCACCCAGGACCAGGACAGTGTATCCCCCCGCCCCACCCCTTCCCTACCCCCAAGGACCAGGACAGGGTACTCCTGCCTCATCCCCATCCCCGCCCAGGACAGGGTACCCCCCACCCTGTCCCCCCCCCCGCCCGCCCTCTACCCGGTCAGGAAATGCCACGGATAGGAAACGGCGCGGGCGGTACGCCTCTTCCGTTTATACATAGGAGGACTTTCTAGTGCTTAAAGTAGTGCAGTGCTGTTAGGTTTTAACTAAATGTAGCAAAGCCTACTGCGTGACCGCAAGAGGCGTACCGCCTACGGCACAGCATCACTTGCTCTCTTGTCGGAGGGGGGTGGGCATACCCCCTGTCCTGTCTGGGGGGTACCCCTATCTTAGGTTAGGGTACCCCCTGGCCGGGACTGAGACCAGAGACCATGGGGTACGCCCGCCCCCATGTGAACGGACAAACAAAGTGAAAACATTACCTTCCCTCGTACTACATACGCGGGCGGCAAAGATATTTTTATCATTTGAGGGCGCATATCTCATATATCTTCAGTAAAAAATTGAAAACACTTTTGTTCCAGCGTGACAAAAAGCAGTACATTTGGCAGGTTGAAATTTGCATGGATATCAACTTCCAAGTTATTGACTGTACATTGACGACAGGGGGAAGCTGTACTGACAAATACCAAGTCACATATCCAGTAATAAAACATCCCTATCTGAACAGGACCTACAATGGTTATAACATGCTCAAGCAACTGTGATCATTTCCAATAAATAGTTCATAATTGAATTGTGGTGCAAGTTTTGCTGTACTGAGAAGTAAGATAATTTTTTGAGAACGTTGTGTTCAGTCTGTTCCCCAAAAGTTTTGTTTTGTTTTGAAGTGTGGCAAAATGTTAACAATGGCTTCATTCGAGTTTTTCGCAAATAAGACAAATCTGACAGTTTTGTACAATATTGACACCAAGGAATTCAAAAAGTTTTAGCAAAAAACAGGGTTACCTCCTGTGGGAATTAAACTCACGACCACGGGCTTTGTTTGATGCGCCGCTTCACTTTTTGGGTAGGGATCATTCTGCTTTAATCAATAGAGCATGGCCATGTAAGAAAAAACCCTTGATGTCAATGTGATACAAAACTGTGAGATTTGTCATATTTGCGAACACCTCGATTATTTTGTGCAGTATTCTCAGGTAAATGCCGAATATTTTTGTAATATTTTCGTGGTATTTGGATGAAATTGAATTCTTCCATTTACGCAGTGCTCACAGTCTACACAATAGGGCTAATTCTCCACAGCTAAAATTAAGGTGTGTTCCCGCAGCCATTTTCGTATTTTGTTTTGAAAACAAAACAATTTAATTTCTTAAAATGCTTTGAAGTATGTTCCGGTGGGTAGTCTAGTTTTAGTGTAACATGATTTCTTGGATTGCAACTTGTTGCGTTTTGTGCAATTGTGTTTAACCGTACACCTGGTTCCGGTAACAGTGAGTAGTGACGAGCTTAAATACATGTGCGTTAGAAGTGGTATCAGTAGCAAATGACAGGAATGTACTCTGAGAATTATAGTTGGACAAGCGGGACATTATAAAAGTAATCGAGTTTTCCTGTATTACACAAAGTTGGTAACGATGACATTTTTGTGCAACATCTGATTGAAATAAGCCAAGAGCTGAATCAATTTCAATGCAAATTTATGGTGCTTTGAATTAAAATCTTTCCTTCATCAAAATTATTTTTAAGTTTAAGCAATACAACGGGGGAGGGGGGGGGAGATCCAAAAATCAAAGTTGTTCAGAATAGCCCGAAACACATTTTGGTTTTGGAACTCTTCAGTTTGAAAATTGGAAATTTTTTGCAACTGTCCACGGACGGACGGACACGTTAAGTCGTCCCACTCTTGAGACGGCGCTACTAAAAGCCAAAATTGTCAACTGTGTGCTGCGGGGAAACTTGATGTCGGTTATTTCGCACACATTTTCCGTGGTGCTTGCTCAAATACTTGAAAAGTAGTGTAAAGCGAACAAGAATCTATTTTATATAACAATATTATTTAATTACATTTATAATGCATTTGTACAATAAGCACATAAATTACATATAACCGCATCATTCATTCGTTTTATTTCGGTAAGATTTCTGCTTCAATCATTCCATCATTAAAAATAACCATTTGATATTCTAAACAAGTAAACTTGACGGGGAAGGCTAAATTGGTAGTTCGTATAAAACCTGTACAATGATTTAATATTCATGATCTTTGCTCACATAATGTAATTGTACAATGCAAAGTTTTACTTCAATCTGTAGCTGGAAACCAGAATCAACATTTTTACGTTGACTTCGAGATTATCCTATTTAGGTAAAACGCGCAGGGGGTGATTTATTCAGTGACGAACAATACGTTTGTAGTTACTTTAATAAAGATACTATTTTTTACCGGACAGTTTCATTATTCTGTGATGGTGTACAACATTACGCATTTCTGTGAACACTTTTCTATGTAGCAATAAAGAGTATGTAACTGGCAAAAGTTACAAATATTTATCCGTCGACAACACTTTGCGCCTTTTAATTGTTCACTCGGATACGTAAGTTTAATACATGTAACAAATATACTCAGGTTATTTGGAAAGCATTTTAACCTAACTTGCTATGCCAAAAAATACACTAATTTTTCACTGCTGGTACATGTAGTATCCATGGAAATGAATATGTTGAGTACCCTGTTTCTGTTTGGTTGTAACATCGAGGAATAAGTCTTACGTACTTAAGCGACATGCCTAAGATGAATATAGTATTGCCACTATTGGTGTTTATGTTTCGACTTGATTCATCTACATGAAGGGTGCAATTCTTCTTGGGAGGGAAATGTTTCCTTGCGTTGATTTTTGGTAATTACTTCTTCATTGAACACTTCATACAATCTCTGTATTATGCATTGTCCTGTTCCACGTCAAAGAATATTACAGCTTTGATTGCTCTTCGTAGTACATCAAAGGATCGGGAACGGAATTCCAGTCTAATCCGGATACCTTTTCAAACCGAATTAAGTCATGTGTGTAAATTCACATTTGTAAGGTATCCTACCAATTTTATTGTGTAAAGCATCATTTGATAAATGGTAATCGGCTCCTGTTTAGGGTATTTTTCCACAATAGTTGTTTGGGATCATGAAGTGTAGTTTCATTTACACTTTACTCTGTTTTTCTTAAGGTAGTAGTTCCAATATTAGTATCAAATACAATTAAACTTTTTCTTTTAACCTTAGAATTTCTTAGAATCGCTACTCTTGTTACATTGTTCACTTTGAATTTTCCTATTTTTGAAATATTTTGCCTAAAATGATTCTGTTAAATGTGTGTTCAATACGACAAGTGTAGAAAATTACCTTATATTCTCAGACCACCTTAAAAGGAAGCTGGAAAATACCTATAGACATTAAGTAAAGATCAATGTGTGTAAAGCAAGCAGAATTCTTTTGATCACTGAGTGAACTGCACTGATAGGACCCTAGTCGATAATATTGAGCAAGGTGTTGTATTCTGATAAACACTTCCACATAATGATGCTTTAAGTAGGAGCTTTCTGACTCTAACAAAGAAAACTATGCCTCTAAAGGAGCGTCTTTGTAACTTTTAATTCGTGAACACATTTTTGATTTCTTTTTAGAACTTTGTACATTCACTAACAAACATTTCAGACGCTGAACACATTGCAAGGAAATGAATCGTCTACTGGTTTTCCGCCTTGAATAATTAGCTCAGATTGAGTCCCTAGGTTCAAGCTGAATACGGCATGATGATCGCCATGCACAAAAAGTATTGACTGAGCTTCTATTGTAAGTGTAGTTTGTAATACCTTGTCCCACTGCGAGCACAAAATATAAAGATGGTATAATGAGTAAAGTATTACATCTATTCACTCATAGCTCTTTTGTATATAAAACATACCATCATTCACCCAGTGAAAAACTGCTAAGTAGGGAATATACATGGCAGGTTTCTATATCAGGATTAAATGTCTTAGATGAACACATTAAATTCTGACAATAATTAGCATCCTGATGGTGATTAATGATTTCGTTAATGTCTTGGCCTTCTTTAATGATTCTGTATACACTTCATCCAATTAAAGACGGGGAAGTGTTGCTGGAAATCATGTTGAAGAAATGTCATGTCAATGGATGTGATTATTGTGGGCGCAGCTCTACACGTTCTACTGGTGGTACACATTCTAAGTATCAAATTATAACCTGGTGACGGAACAGCATTTTTTTAGTTTACTTGTGCAACGTTTTTGTTCGTCTTCATTTGAAAGGCCCAGAGGTGGAAACTGCCTGGCTGGTTCAGCGGAAGTAGTTCTTGTCATGCCTGGGAGAGCATCCTACAGGTCTTGTTTTGCTTGGAAAAAGATCTCAATTTTGTCCGTGCACTTTTTTTGGGAAACTGTGTTGTATAATTGATTCGGCATTTGATTGTTTGTTCCATTCCCATTGGTAAAATATCCTTTCTTGTATATTGAAATGTTCACACTTATTTGAGCACCATCATTTTAAAACGCATCGAATGATGTTCCATTTGTACCGACAATACATTCTTTCTCTGCCACATTTATACATGATTAGGTGTAATGTTGTATCAATTCCACATGCCTCTTGTGGTGATTTATGTTTCATAATCCTCACTTGACACGCAGATTTAGAAATAAAGATACTATTTACATGATGATATCTACAGATTTTTGTACTTCATCTAATTGACAATCTTCATCAATTCAGCACAAAACGAGAAAAACTCACACGACTCATCCATTGACGTACCATATACGAAAAAATCCATACAAAGCACTTATCTCCCAACAGTTAACGAATAGAAAATGATAACATCCAGTCCATCCTTGCAACTCTAACTGAGCTGTACATCACACATACCATTCCTTAACATTCTTTTTAGGCTTGCTAGCAGTTTGCATCCCTGATTGCGCTCGCGCACAAGAGCCACCATTGACTTGGGTGGAAGGCTTGTTGCACGCTGCTATGGCGGCACCCTCTTGATAAGGATGCATGTAGTTTTTACTTTCGTCTACTTTGTACGAACCCTCATCTCGGCTCTTATATTTGTATATTGCAAATGCTAAAAGGAGTAAAATGACTAACACCCCAGCAGTAATTCCAACTATAAGGATAATGTTCGAGCTAAGGTTAAAGCCCTTGCCTTTGGAATGCTTGGGAACCGGGGTTATCTCATAATCACCTTTAGGTGGAAAATTAGTAGTCCTCTCTGTAGTCACTCTTGTAGTGCGTCTGGGTCCTATTGTTGTCATATTGACAGTGACCACCATAGGGTTGCGAGTAGAACTCCTGTGATCGCCCCAGCCGGGGTTTCCGCCACCCGAATCCGGCGGCTGTTTTTGGGTTGGTTCAGAGGTGAACAAGATGTCATCCGTGACAACCTTTGGCGTGTTGACGGGATCGACGCGATCGTAATCTCCGCTTCCCGATCCCGTGCAGTCCTCGTCGTCTGTGCCGCACGGGGGTTCACCGGAGCCGACGCGTCCGGGTATCGGACGAGGTCCAGGCAGAGTGGTTGTTGTCCTCATGGTCGGTCTGCAACATAATGGAGAATGTTCAATGGGATGAGTGCTTAATGATTTGATATCAGCCTCAAAATGATGGAATTATTGGTGCAGCAACTTTTTCAGTTGCTTGCTAACATCAGGTGTGCGGGAAAACTTTCATTTTTCTTGATCAGTTTTGTCTGGGATGATTAAATGGGGAACACTGCATTGCTCTTCTGCAACTTATTTCGGCTTAGAAAGGAATTAGGAATGATGAAACCTCTAATATTGTCCTTTCAATGCTGACGGCAATGCCTGCTCTAAACAACAGATACGGAATGGAAGCGTAATCTATCCTTCCCCTAATGGCAGTTTAGACAGAATGTATTTGGCCAAATGTTCACTTCATGAAAATAACCCTATAAAATTTCCCAATATAAATATAAAGCATTCTAAACTGGTGGCCTTTTTATGGGGGCATGCTTTAAGAGAAGACCAGGGACCCTATGTATAAGAAAACCTGCAAGGAGTATTTTCTACTGACAAAGACGAAATGGGAAGCTTTGATAAAAGGTGGCCATTGAAGCATACAGGGGCTTCGGTGCCTATTACTTGACCGATGGACGTATAATGGGAAAAGCTGGAGGAAGTAAAAGCTCAAAGTATGTCTAATATGTCATTAAATATCGTAATATATATTTTGCATTTGGTAAATATTTATGGTTTCTGTTGTTACAGGACTGGGGTAAACTATTTTATTATATAACTAACAGTAAGTGAAAGTTATATGTTCAGTTTTCATGTACGCATTTGACCAAATTTCTTCAATTGTAATGTGGTAAACGAGTTTTTCTATAATTCATCTATTTCTGCCAAATTCTGGCAGAATCTTGCCAGCATTCGATTTTTTCACAATCACTCAAAGTTGGCAATGTTGGCATTATTGCCAACTTTGTATTCCCATATATTTACAGTTTTCTTCTTTATTTGCATCAACTGATGTTAATAAATGGGAAATTAAAAATCAAGGAGTACATGAGGATTATATTTTAAGGTTGCATGCTTTATTGGAAAAGTTGATTTTTAATGAAAGAGCTAAAGCGAAGTTGGCAATGTTGCCATTCTTGTATTAGAGAGCATTTGTGAAAAACTCTATTGACAGAGAAAAGCAAAATAAAAAATTGCCCCTAATGAGGACTAAACCAATGACCTCTTGATCACCACTCTAATGCTGTACTGACTGTGTTAGGCAGGTATGTGTTGGGCACTTTTATATTTTTCTCTTCTCCATCAATCCTGGCAGGATTCTGCCAGGATATACCAGAAAATGATGAATTATAGAAAAACTCGAATGGAATCACACCTAAGATTTTTTTCTAAAATTTAGGCGCTGACATGACTTCTTACATCATCTTTGTTGTGGACAATTGCAGACAAAGAGAGATTCGTAGTTCTAAGAGCATTAACAGGCAATCTATATTTATTATGTCTCGAGAGTTTTGGATATGATGGTAAGGAACTTCGAAGTGCGGTTGGGGAAAAATTCAAACCATTGGTCAACAAAGCTGCTTCATCTTGGGCGATACACATGGTTATATGAACATCAAACTTAAAGCATAATACATCCCAATTAATTGGATTTGGCTTTTAGAAATATCTATGTCAAATTTCGGTTCCAACTTCATCAAGGCTATAGCTGCTTTGAACGGGAAAGGGCCAAAGCATGTAGAGAAATCAATAAGCCATCAGTGTCACTGAATTAAATTGATTTCTCTACTCCCGAAAGGAGTGGAAGCTACGAGATTCTATCACGACAGATTAGGATTTGCGAGGAAAGTACCCTACCAGGGGCAGTTAATCCTTGCACTGGCAATCCCTAATGCTATTAGCATGCAACATGCTAAGCTATTATAACTTGATACGTTGGGGAAAAATGCCTGTTTGTATGGCAATATTTACTAAACCTACCACAGGGACTGGTTTTGTCTTGATTGGTGGCTCGTTAGAGTCACCTTAGTGGTTGATTGACGGTTTTTGCCCCGAAATTTTGGGCCCGTGGTGG
>JBCAUG010022999.1:0-10610 GCA_038406175.1 Haplosyllis leylae
CCCTGCTGGACTGAGTACCCAACCCCCACTGGACTGATTACCCCCCCCCAGATGAACTTAATACCTCCCCTTGCTGGACTGAGTACCCCTCCCCCCAGCTGCCCAGCTGTGGGACTAAGTACCCCCCTCCCCGGCCAGACCTTCACAGACCACCCTGGCTATGTGTATGTGTATGATCTGAGTACCTACGTACGCGGTCGGTAAAAATAGCCCCAGGGAAGGAACAAGGAGAAACAGTTCTTAGCTTAGCACTCTTGATGAAGTAAGAGTCTCTTGTGCGGTTACTTAATGTGTAAGAGTCTCATGACGTGGCCGCTTAGACTGGAGGAAGGAACTTCACTGGTGACTCTGCTTTACCATTCATGATTGGTAGGCATCCCAAAAGGTGACCAGAACGGGGATTCAGCCAAAATGGTGGCTCTCTACCAAGTTACTAGTTAAAACAATGAATTTGTAAATCAAATTTATTTAAACTTTCAGTCACTCATTCGGCTATGACTGTCAGAAGCGCTCCAACCTGCTCATAATGGATACCCACACGTGCGTGTTTGCTGCGGGAAACATCGTACAACTCCTCAATCTCACCACAAAAGAACAGAGCTACATCCGCTCCACGAGTGGTGGAGGCATCGGAGCTTTAGCTGTAAGTCAAGTTAATTCTTACAAATAGAAAAAAAAGTTAATTGTATATTGTTGTTTATCATATCCTTTTTCTAATATACTTAATCATTAATTAATAAAAGAAGTTAGTCCCAGTTTATCAATAATTAGTATGAAATAATTTTTATCATTTTACTAGCAACGAAATATAGCAGCAAAGCTTTGTGATTTGTTTCTTTCTAGAAATATATTTGATCTTTTTTCGCGCAAAATAATTCATAATTTCCATCTAAAAATGGAGGGTTTCTTTTATCTTGATAATATTTCTCTTGTATTTCAAATTGCCTAACATTCTAATGTATTGTTTATTTTTTGGATACATACTGATAAAACTTTATGCGTATTCTCATAATAATGTTAATTTCTTTCCCAAAGATACATGTATGTGGTTTGTATTAGTATGTGTAAAATGCGAATGGAAATAGCACCATAATAAGAATTTGAATTTTTTTCTTAGCGTGTATATTTTACTATTAGCATTATCATATTCTGTCATTATAATGTGTGATGCATTTAAAATTGAAACGGGTGAGGTAAAAAGTGACTTTTGAGGTATTTTCTATTAGTGGTAATATAAAATGGAAAAGGCTTGTGCTTCTAAGGCACCCAGAGAAATTTTATGTCGATGTGAGATTTACAGCATGTCTTTTGTACAAATCTATTGCGATACAACATAAGGAACAAAAACATAAATGTCTCTGTGGGCTCAATGTTTTTGCTTGTTTAAGATTAGAATAAACGTTAAATAAGAATGGTGAAGTTTTTCAAAAATTTTGTCAAAAACACATCCAGGAATAGGTGACTGAGAATATTCTCTTTCTTTTGTTGAGGAAACAGTAACTTTTTAATGGGAGAAATACAGCAAAAATATTGTAGGTTTTAAATGGTAAGAGACATTTAAGATTGATCAACACAAAGGATGTAGCACATTTATTCTTTAAGTGCAAAAAGGTGCATTGAATCGCCATACAATTATACCATCTTTGAGCATGGACATTTCAGGATTTTTGTTCTGTGTGCAGCCATCTCCTTTTAAGACTTGAATTATTAGAGTGGCGTGTGGTTACTTGAAACAGTTTAGTAAATAGTCTTCCAATGATACAGTAATTGTTCTTAAATTTTACAACATAAACTGCGAACAGGAAACGTCGCCATGTAATAATTTCAATGCGCTATATTTGAAACAGCTTGGAATTGTTTAGTAGTATTAATTATTTTCAATTGTTCTTGCAGGTTCACCCAAATCACAAGTATTTTGCAGTAGCTGAAAAAGGCGAGGCACCAAACATTGTGATTTATGAATTCCCAAGTCTGAAACTGTATCGTATTCTGAGAGGTGGAACCCAGGAGCAGTATGCTTTCATCAGTTTTAGGTACACGAACACATGTCTTCAATAAAATATTTTCTGAATTTTCTTGAGCCCTTTTTGCAAGGGTAATTTTTTTAGTGTCAATGTGATTTTGTTTTACTTGAGGTTGAGGTTGAGATTTCTGGTTCGACCCGATAACATACTCGACAGTTAAATCAAGTATATTTTCGGGGCCATGTAAATATTTACTTTTGAAAAACATACTTGACAGTAAAATCAAGTATGTTTTTGGCCAGGTACCACGGGCAAGAAAAACATACTGTACAGTTAAATTGAGTATGTTTTTCAAAACTAATTATTTACATGGACCCAAAAACATACTCAATTTAACTGTCGATTATGTTTTTGAGACGAACCTCTGCTAGATATCGCAACCTCAACCTCTGCTCGAAAGGATACACGTGTCAATTAATAATGGGTATCCCGTTTGTCAAATCAGATTTCAACGTTTGTGATCAAATAATCACTTCCAGAAACACCTGGGGTTTCATTCAATTCATGTTTATCTGCATTCTAAAACTTTGTTTAATTATTCTGTAGTCCTGATGGAAAGTTATTAGCATCTGTCGGTGGAGACCCTGATTACATGCTGACCGTCTGGGACTGGAAGAACGAGAAGACGATGTTGCGATCCAAGGCGTTCTCCCAGGATGTGTTCCGAGTAACGTTCTCGGCAGATTTAGTGGGGCAGCTGACGTCATCAGGAACGGGACATATAAGGTGAATACATTATCTTGTTTGTTCTTTATCACATGCGTCAGTAAATTTCTTTCCTATATTTTAAAGGATATCTGCCTAAGAAATTTTTCAACGTGGATGTGGCAGTCAGTTTCATATTAATGGCCTGTATTAACATTTTCTTCTGTAACATAGATTCTGGAAGATGGCCAAAACTTTCACAGGCCTCAAGTTGCAAGGGCAGCTGGGAAAATTCGGCAAAACGGAGATTTCTGATATTGAGGGTTACGTTGAGCTACCAGATGGCAAAGTGTTATCAGGAGCTGAGTGGGGCAATATGCTGGTTTGGGACGGAGGACTTATCAAGGTAGAAATCAGCAGGAAGGGTGGACGACCCTGTCACAATGGATCAATACAACAAATCATCATGGATGAAGGTACGTAACTGGTCTGACATGTGTGACAAATTTCGAAGTGGCCACCGTGGTTTCTGAGATTGTAGAAAGGGAAAAAGTAATGTCGCTTCCTGGATATGATAAAAAGTTACAGGTCTGGTGGTGGAGGTTATTTTACATCACTTACACAACCCTGAAAAGGAAAATCCTACGTAAATTTTGGTTATGCACTTGTCATACTCTCTTATTTTGTAAAGAAAAAATCCTCATAGAAGAAGTTTCCATGCAAACGACCAGTTTATTCTGTTTCTACAGGTGAACTGATGACGATCGGTACAGACGGACACATCCGCGTCTGGGACTTTGAGACGGTGGACACGGCTGACGTCACCGATGAGTCGTCCGTGTTCGAGATGGACCCGATGAACGAGCTTCACGTCGGCAACAATGTCTCCTTGAAGACGCTTGTCAAATCTGTTGATTCTGAGGAACCAACCATCTGGTATGCACAGGTAAATTGACAAATATGTTTCAAAAATCTACTTTTTTCATGGTATCTGCTGACTGTAAGACTTCCAATTTTCCTGTATTTTGTTGGTGTTCTGAAGTGATTCCAACCAAGCGTTTCCCGTATGTAATTTGAGTTTCATACTTGTTAAAATATGCTACATTTTTGCACAATTCAGGACGCTAATGGTGGCATATGGAAGTTGGATCTTTCGTTTTCCTTCACTTCACAAGCGCCAGAGAAACTGGCGTCTTACCACTCGGGCGCCATCACTGGATGTGACACTTCTCCCGTTTCACACTTGGTGGCAACAACTGGAGTCGACAGTAAGTCGTCGCCTTTATTGGATATACTAAATCTTTGGACAATATGAATCCTGTACTGTAATTCTCGAATTGGTCTGTTGAATCCAGTATGACCTTTTTTATTTTTGCTCACTTTCAGAAACTGTTCGTGTGTACGACTACCTTGCAAAGAAACAACTGTGTGAAGCCAGATATCTCATGGGTGGAAGCAGTTTACTATGGCTGCCAAAAATTGTAAGTATTAAGTAGTTAATCATAGTAAACCTTCACAAAGGCCATCCCCAATTTCTACGGGGACTTTTTTGAAAAGACAAGCAGTCTGAATAATCCAACTGCGCTCTATTTACTATGAATTTGACAACTGGATAACATATTTTTGACATAATTTTCGCCGCTTTAGGTTGATCCGAAAGGCTCTACTTTATTGGTTGGCTTCGAAGATGGTGTTGTTAGAGTGCTCAACTTCCATGAAAAAGATGAGAAAGATGTTCATGGTCGCAAAATAAAAGACAGCACAGAACTAGCTCTGAAACAGGCTTTCAAACCTCACAATGGTAAAGTGGCGGCCATGGCCATTGACAACAAGGCGGAGGTTCTGGCTACTGGGGTGAGTCGAATCTCCTTTTCCGCCAGTATTAAATTACAGTGGATATAGATGTTCGGATCTCGTGTCTCGTATAAAAACATCAGAAACGTAACTTAGTAACTGATCATATTCAGATTGTGATGGGTCGACTTGGTGAAAGAAACAAAAAGTATTATAATAACGTTCGGTTACTTTTTACAGGGAGATGATTGCAGCGTCTTTTTCTTGACCATCGGCTTCGATAAATTTGACCCAATAGGATTTGTGAAGACGCCGTCACCGGTAACTCATTTGGAATGGTCACCTGGAACATTTGTGAGTATTTTTCTGCAAGGTAAATTTCCCACAAATGTCAAATCATTCCTTTCAGTGTTCTGAACCACATGTACCTCTTATCAGAACAGTTCACTCAGAAAGCAAAGCAACATTGAGCTACCACATCTAATCCCATCGACAAATTCCACACCTTTTCAAATTTGAAAAGTGATTTTAATTGCAAATTATATGAAACGTCCAAAAATCCAAAATGTCAATTGTGCTAAGAATGGGATCACATTGGCTTAAATTTCAACTTAAATCTTCATCAACAAATTGGGATTATTTGACACTGTAGGATAGGAACACGCTATTGGTTTGCTGTTTGGAGGGACAGGTGCTGGAGATAGAGTGTCCCGAACCAGGCAAGTTCGACACGTCTCATTCCTTCATGATAAGCGGACTCAACATCCGAACTCACGACTTCAAGAGCATCAAATCCCGACTCAAGGTGAGTTAAAAGACGCAACAGTAAATGGAGCATTCAAGACTTATTCGCAGGTACCGACACAGACACCAACACCGACGCCGAAATTCTGACCGATAAGTTTTAACAATGTGTCAATGGTTGATGGGCAAAATGGGTCTGGCACCCATTTAGCCCGAATTTCTGTCCGATTTAGAATTGCCATTAGCAATTCTCATTTATATCATAAAATGGCGCCGTTTATACAATTAAATGTGATATGTTTTTTTCGTCGGGTATTTAGCATGAAGAAGAACTGGCCAGAAAAGCTAAGGAAGAAGAGGAAAAAAGGAAGAAAGAGGAGGAGGAGAGAAGAATAAGGATAGAAAGAGGGTTACAGACCGAGTCCGATGAGGAAGAGGAAGGTAAGAAAGGAATCGTCCATACTAATATTATGAATTTTCTTTCTGTCACAATATGACGGCCATAACTACACACATACTTACAACGGGTTCTAACGACACCCCACACAACAGAAGATTCGCGTCCAGTAATATTATAAAACTTATATTAACATGAAAACTTGTAGGAAAGCACAGCCAACAAAAAGTTGGTACAAACATCAGAAAGTAACTTTGTAATTTTAGAAGAAGAGAAACAGGAAGAAGAAGAAGAATGGACTCCGTACATACCAGAAGAACCCAGCGCAATCCTTACAGGTCTTCATTCAAAAGAAGAGGGAAAATTCTGGTTGTCTATGGTAAGTGCGATAGAGGCTGGTGCCAAAAATTACCCTCATAGAAACTAGCTTCTTTAGAATCTACAATTTTATCCCTTAGGTCTATTTAAATAACTATCAACATGTTGTTCTGTTTAGGATGCCTTTGATGCTGGATATTTGTATGAATGTAAGTTCTTCAATGAGGACGACAAGAAGGGTATTGCTGAAGATCAACTGAATGAACCAGTGAGAACTATTCCTGTTGAGTATTCTGACGATGCGCCGATTACTGTCTTTAAACTTAGGTAAGATTACAGCCAATTGCTTTTTGAGATCACATCTTTGTGTGAAACTCGCCAGCACTGTTAAACTGTGTTTTGTAAATGTTGCTGGGGATTTTGAGAAGGTGGTGCTTTTAGGTTGAGGCAGATATTTATGTTCGAAATGTATAAGTCCTGGCCAGGGGGTACCCCAGTCCTAGGTTGGGGTACCCTCCCCCCCCAACAGGACCAGTGACAGGACTGGGGAACCCCCCTCCTGGAAAGGACCTGGGACCAGAGACCAAGGAAGGAACCTGCGACCAGAGACCATGGGGTTTATTAAAGTTCAATGGAAATTCATTGACCATCGTCTTTTGATAGTTTTAAAGTGAAATCAAAATAATTATGATGATAACAAGAAAGTCCTCCTGCATGAACTCAAGAGACATACCGCCCGCACCACACAACTGTATCCCAGTCCTGGCTGGGAGAGGGGTACCAAATCCTGGCCGGGGGAGGGGGGGGGAGTTACCCTGTTGACAGACACACGCCTGTGAAAACAGTACCTTCCCCATCCTTCAGATGCGGGTGGTAAAAATGATAAAAGAAAGAAAAGAAACTATATGAATGGTTAATAACATTTTGTACGTACTTCAGTAAAGACAGGAAGCGAGCTATTTGTGGTTTGAAGAACGGTGCCGTCCGGATCATTTCACTGCAGTTCGGAGATGTGTCTGAGATGGGTGATTCCTGGACTCTAAACGTCCACGACAACCATTACGGGCAGATCACCCACATTGCAAGCAGCTACGATGACAATTATCTTTTCACAGTAAGTGCAAAAGTCATATTCGGTGTTTTTGTTTTTATTTAGCCCGATGGTTTCAAATATAAAATCTTATTACTGTAGTTTTGTTTCAATTGCAATGAGAGGTTCTTGTAGAAATGTCATTTGATAAGTTTATTTTCTTCAGGTTGGATCCGACGGAAATTTCTTCACTTTCAATGTGATGGGACAAGAAAAGATGGAAGAAAGAGTGGCAGAAGCTAAGGCGAAAATTCCATCAGCAAAAGTGTGTAAACTTTCTATGTTTTGCTCTATCTAAGTTACAAGTCAATTAAATATTTTTATCTTCAAATTATTTGTGTATGATTGTATGATTTGTATGATTATTACAGCCAGTAGATATCGAGAAAAGAATTGATGACATTGAAGATCCAAAAGCCTACAGTATTGAAGACGCAAAACAAAAATCTGAATATGACAAAATGATGCAATTGGCAGAAAGAAAGAAAGCCGGGGTCAAAAATACGATAAAGGGGCTTCGATCACAGTTCAGGAGATTACTTGAGAGAAACCTTGAACTTCCTCCGCATCTCAGGCTTGATAGGAAGGTACGGCGACATACAGACATGAATATTTGTTAAGAAACAATTTCAAAAGAGGGGCTTGACAAGAAGGACATTTTTACTTAAATGCTCACTTGCTTCAGTTTTATGAGTGTAAGTATGTCCGCTTTTACTATATTGTACTGTGAGACTGACAAATGGCTTTGGTTTTAGGAGTTTGAATTGGATGCAGCTATAAAGAAAGAATTACAACAACAAACTCAAGATAAAATAACACAGGTGAAGAAGGAACTCGCCTGGGAACAAGAAAAGTGTAGGCTTGCTTTGGATAAACTCAGATCAAGGTACATCACAGGCAGAATTTTTAATAATTTGATGCGAATAGCGTTATCGAGAGCTGTGCGCACTGTAGCAAATAGCTGCCGTAAAGAAAATTCAGTTGTTCTTGACGTGCTATTTCAGATCCGCTTATTGACCATAATATTGAAAGAAGCTATCATACCAATATTTTTGTTTTCCCTAGGTTCAAGGATATGATAGAATGCGAACACATCGTGGTTCGAGCGTTCCTTACCTCACACGAAGTTTCAACTTTTCGCGCATCAAAACTTCCAGAAGAATTCTACGCTGTTAAGGCTGAAATGGAGAAACGTAAAACTACGTTATTGAGCGGTGATCAAAGTAGACAAGCCACACAAGATCCTTTGTTGAGAGGTATGTTCTAAGAATTGCTGTGTAGAAACCTCGAAAGAAAGAACAGCAAGTTCATGAGAAAAGTAACTTTCACTTGACTTTCCACTGTGTTATCAACGTTGAAAACATGTCAGATTGAAACATGAGGTAAATCCTCGTTTATACTGAACATTAATGTAACATAAATCTCATTGAGACTTTCTGACGGCATGGTTTCACAGAACAAGCTAAACTGATGTGATCACTGATGTAGCAATGGAAAAATCATAGGCAAGTTCTCTTTTGAAAATGACTCATCTTGCTTCATAGGCCAAACAAATCTCAATGACGATCAACCAGGACAACCAGGAGAAATTCAAAAAGAAGCAACAGAAACTAAGATGACCACGTCTCTGAAGGGTAGTATGGGTGAAAGGATTAACAAAGCATTGGCCAAGGTAGAAGAGAAAAAGAAGAAACGGGCTGCTAGAAGAGCGCAGGTTTATAATCTATTTACAATCGGTTTGAAACCTCGGTTAGAATTCCTACACTAATTCTGAGTAGAACAAACAGCAAAAAGGACCGTTGACCACTGCTGATTTAGACGAAAAACAATGTGGAGACTTGGAAAAAGTGATCACGGCTTTTGCATTAATTTTTACACAAAAACGTCTATAAAATATCTTCTGTTCTGGTTGTAGTGGGCAGAACTGATGTCAGATAAACCAGATGATAATTATGAAAGCCCAGCTGATCTTTCTGCAATTAAAAGCGCCCGGGAAAACATGGGCGACTACAAACTGAAGTCGGCATCTGATTACGTTGTGCCTGACCATCTGAGAATGAATGCAGAGAAAGCCAAGGCCAGACTACTGGTTCTTAAAGATTTGGTAAGTACTTATGTATGAAATACAACATAATAATAATTGCGTATCATCTAAAAGAGTTACAGGTTTTGTGCAAAAGACGTTGTATTATTTTGTCAGCACTTGCATGCAAAAATACCACAACTTGATTTTGACACTTTTGCTCAGATTCACCAACACAAATACGAATTCAACCAAAGACTGTTGAACCTGAGAGACAAGAAGATCGGAATAATAGAGGAAATCAAAGAGATCATTGCGCAGCTGAATTATGTGCAGTCTCTCTTAGGATCAGAGCACTCTCTCCCCCTGCCGGAGGTTCCCAGAATGGGCATGGACGAATTACCGGAAAAGTAAGTAAATTTATCCTTTGCAAATATTATAGTCATCAAAATACCAGGACAGTTGTGTAGGTTTATGAAATTTGTTGTGGATTATCAATTTATAATACATTATTTTCTTAACAAACTATGCTTATAGTTGATATAAGATTACTGTGGGATATCCACGGGAGAACGCTTAGGTTCAAAGTACTTTTGAATTTGCAGGAAGTTTGAATACACCAGAGAGATACTGTTGAAGTTCAAGGAAGAGCTAGAACAGAGAGAAAAAAACAAAGGAAAGCCACAGGATGAGTTTTCAGGATTCGGGGGACCAGACGCTCAGGATGCGCACGAATTTGTAATTACACTTGGCCCCGCTTATAGCGAGTAAAAATGATGCAAAAGAATTACTCGTTGTAAGCGGCTGCTCGATTCAGCCGAAAATTTGAACACTGCTCTCAGTGATTTTCGTGCAAAGAAATTTGCTTGTTCTGTTTAATAGTATTCAAAATAAAGCCTCGATCACACGTACCGATACCGATAAAAATTTTAATTCGGCTCGATATTCTGCCCGATAAAGTTGGTATTGTGCTAATGGCAATTTTAAAATCGGACCGAAATTCGGTCTGGGACCCATTTAGCATGAATTTCAGTCTGATCCATTGGCACAATACTAAACTTTTATCGGGCCGAATTAAGAATTTTATCGGCGTCGGTACGTGTGAACAAGGCGTAACCGTTTGCCTTTTGGACAGGAGTAAAATCAAGTTGATTAATTATTGCTTCTAATTTTTGTGGGGTCAAGAGAAATCTACAATGTTCTTTTCCGCTCAGCATTTTGAGAGATCATTACGTGTATTTGTTTCAACCTGCTGCGTATCTTGAAAAAAAACTTTGAAGACGAAAATGTCGGCCTTACGTCACAGAATAAAAATTGTTTTACAAACTGTGTATTATACAGTCAGATATCGCACTCACTGATTTGGAAAGTATGAAATAAGTAGAAAGTAGTTTCAGAATGAAAATTTAATTATCTTCTAGAGAACAACTCCATCGCCGACTCCGTCCATGAGCTCCCAACGGAGATACAGTGTACTCGGCACCGAACCAGGCTTTAACGCGGAGTACATCATGTCCATCGATGAGGACTCTCTCACTCCACTCGAAAAACAACTTCGACAGGCCGAGCAAATCA
>JBCAUG010023010.1:0-24861 GCA_038406175.1 Haplosyllis leylae
AGCAAAGTTACAGGTAAATTAAAACACATAATCAGATAGGGCGCGACACAATTCTGATAAGAATTCTTGTTGTAGATCTAGTTGATACTTGTTCCGTTTTCTTTGATTTCTAACAAACGTTGGCATGTGAAACAGGGCGAACTTCATCACGGTCGATTTTTGTAAAGTCATCAACACATTTAGGTTTCCAAAATAAGTACATACATTAATGGCTTGAAGGAAACAACGCTGAAACCAGGTGACTGGCCATTGGTCATTATCAAGTGCCGTGGTAACAAAGAACGTAACAACATGTGTTTGAATGTCATGAACTAGAAATTCTTTGACCGAGTAAAGGATATGTTGTTTTGTGAAGAATCCAAGATTTCATTTTTGACATTCACTCTTTCACCAGGACAGGAACTTCTTTCTAACGATGCAATACAAATGAAAGTGTAGCAGATTTACCTATCGGTTGTAGATCAGGATCGTTGATGGCAATGCTGAACAATTCTCGCGTCGTCAAATCCTTGATTTCTATCACCGGAACATCCGGTTCTTCCCGTTCCTCCCCCTGCTGTTCCCCGAGCTGTTCCGCCTCCTCCCCGCTGTGGAGTCGCACAGATAGCACGGCGCCATCGTAGTACGTGCCGAAGTAGACGGCGTTATTCGTGACGCCGAGTCCAAAGATCGGAGCGGCGAATACTGTCTCGTGCAGGTCAACCTCACATCTACAACAAATAACGGTAATATCCAAGATTTTCAACGCATTTTTGGACTGGCTGGCTTCAGATAACAACAGTGAAAGGACATTATATCATTCAACTAATCAAATGGATTCGTCGAAGCTTCTTTACGTTTTCAGGTAATAAATTAACCTTTCTTTTTCTCGATGATATAAGTCATAAATGGGACTTCTTGAAGTCAGACATGATACTAGTATCAAATAGGTGCAAAGTAGTTCTGCACGTTACCTTCTATTGTTTCCCCACACGTCACTGGAATCCACCGTCTTGTTAAAGGCGTCAACCCAAAACAACCGCCTGCAAAACACAACAACAGAAACGGTTAAAACCATTAGTTTATTAAAACAAAATGAACACAAATTGAATAGATCTATTAACTTTCGCAGCTTAAAAGATGCAAAGGAGAATCCGAAAATGAAGTTGGGTCTGCTCCCTACCAAAGGTTTACAATCTGTCAAACGTCACTGATATCTCTTATCAGGGTCTGGTTGTACTACGTGTTGCTTGTATTGATCAACCGTTTCTCTTCCTCACTCATGCGATTGTTGATGGATGTGCACCAATACTGCATTAAATCACTAATATGGATGAGTAGCAAGAAGCAGGATCGACTAGCCGTGAATCCATGATACCACGTTAATCATCTCCGCGAGCGATCTACCACTACAAATCTACCGGTAAATCACCCAGGCTATCTGACTGTCACTATCTCACTAAGGGCCTGTTTACACCAAGCGTTAGCGTCAATGCTGCGATGACGCTTGCGAAACAGCTCTCATTGACCACAATAGAGTCGCGCGAGCAATCCCATTCTCGAGTGACTCCATTGTGGTTAATGAAAGCTGTTTCGCAAGCGTCATCACAGCATTGACGCTACCTTGACGCTGACGCTTGGTGTAAACGGGACCTAAGCCTGCTTACGTGGTGCGTCTTTCTTTGCGATTCCGATTGACGCATGCGGTGGATTGTACAAAAATTCTGGATGAGAGTTTTCAGATGGAAAGCTGTGGAATGCAAGTACGCCGTCACAATCGAGCAAACATGGGCCTATTTACATTGGGCGTCAAATTCCCTTGAATTTACAGCCGGAAGTTTGAGGCACCGATGTTCATGTACAATACAGCCCTCCAGGAAAGCGAATGTGATGGCGACGGGGAATATAGTTACAGAACCCAGTGGTTCAGGTCCGTGTAATTTTAACATTTCCGTTGATGCCGCTCCCGCCCCTATACTCTGTCCCATTCCCGCACAGTGTGAATGACCCTTTAGAATATGTGCCCCGTCAATGCTAAGTACTGTTTAACGACGTGCAATGTAGTAACAACAGAAACATTGAAAGCTCATTCACACTATGCGTTTTTTTTAATTGTGACTGTGATTTTCCTTATCGCAACAAAAAGGTTCCACAGGAGTCAATAGAAGTGTTCACACTGTGTGACTGCACCAGCACCACCAGCTAGTGTAAGCCCATCATGAACAAAAAAATCGCAGTCGCATTCAGAAAAAAACGCAGTGTGAACGAGCCCTAAAGCAATGGTAGACGCTTTGTGTGAAACGGACTCTCAGATTATGGTAATTTCGTTCCCAATTTACCACGTGAACTAACTTGCACCGACTGTGATAGATTCAGAATATCGAGTTTCTATCACGGAGTATGAGCTGTGATAATAAATACTGTCACGCAGAGCCCAGGAAGAATATTCTTCATTTTGAGAAAGGAGACAAAACTGCTCTTCAACTAATGCAGGGCATAAATTCTTGGACTTTATTATTATGAGTATCTTTATCTCGCGTATCAATATGACTAGAAATCTCAGTGTCAATGAAGTAAGTTCACAATATAAATACAACGTAGTTATTTCTAATATTAATATAAATTGATATTTTACTGAGATGTTGAAAGCATTCTAAGTTTCTTATGTTTGGCACTTATTGAATGAAAGGGGAATATTGGTGTGAAAACCTGAATTCATCCCAGACTTTGTCCTGTTGGTCTTTTCCTTCTTGTAGTAAAATCCACATTTACTTTCCAACATCACAAAAACTCCCACTATCACCAAGCCAATTTCTGACAGGGGCTTTTGGCATTTACTTGTGAGCTGAATTGCCTCCTCTGGTATCTATGATTACACTTGTGATTGCCTATTCAATTGTGGTTTTGATTTCAGGTTTGATGGATGTCCCAGCCAAAGCTGCTTTAGATTAGCTGCAGGCATTTAGCTGAGTGGTTGGGATGAATGTGGGCAATGCTGCTTGTAAAACTGTTGTAATGATCTGATTACCATGATGGAATAACATCCCATGAATAGATGTTTCATTGCAATTTATTTGCTCAATTTCAATCAAAAGAGAAGGAAATGCTTGCTGAATGACTCTTACACGTTTCAATACAAGGCTTTAATATCTTCTTACAACAATATTAACATTTTGTTTCAATCATATCAGTAATTTCTTAAACTAAGTACTATTTGGAAGTAACAACTGAACTTATATCCAAATACAATTCAATTTATGTGAACCTTTTTGAAAACAACAAATCAAATAATCCCAACTTTGATTTCACTAGCTTCCATAAATGTGGCCAATTTTATTGACAATAACCACTTCTTGCACTTAAATATAACACAGTAAAATATATGATTTCACAGCCTGAGGGCTGGGACCAGCAGCATAATTATGTAAAACTTACAAAACAAGATATTTCACTTTAAGACAGTTCAGATAAGAAGTTTGAAGATGAACTGACTGTGACACCCACATGTCAACTAAATCATGTGGAATATTTATCATATTCTCCTTAGTCACATGTTTCACTGTTTTAGTGAAGTGGTGCTATCCCAGAGGTGTATATGGATTACCCACCTTATCTTTAACTCCACAGTGAAAGCACTTGTTACTTGTTGACTCTGATGTATGGTTTTGTTTTATGGTTCTATTCAAGATAGTCTCTTGCATCTTGGGGAGGAAATGAAAACTGGCTTTTCCATTTCACACTCATCTAACTGGGTACAAGAATATATCCAAAAAGTATAAAGAGCCAATAAATAATTGTAACAAATAGGTGCAAAGGTGAATGTCGTGAAATATGTGTTGTGTGAAATTGTTCAATGTGATTCAATCGTTTTGTCCGTTCTTCACAGAAGCTACACATAGGTTCTCTTCAAACACAAAATACCATTCTCGGTTCAAGACATTCATCTCCCTTTTGGAATAGTACCCTGGATGAAGTTATGAATTAATGCTTATCAGCAATAAAATGGAATTGTATCATATTTTACACTCTGAAATTTTCATGGTAATGAAGTAAAATTGTACTTTGGGGAAATGACAGTAAAGACAGTAAAATTACAGCTAAACTGCTTTAATTTAGGATTACACGCCTGAGGTGTCAGAGAGAAATGAGTTCCTGTCCCAGTAGGAGATATTCAGCACACTACACTTAACTGGTAGTGGTATATGAACATTTTGATGGCACGTCCTTCCTCGTATTCTACTACAATAGAAGATTGAGACACATAACACTGAATTACTTACCTACTGGGAATGCTTTCCCAAGTTTATTTATGTAATAAAGATAAAGAAAAACACTTTCTCCTCACAAGTTTGCTGGTACAGAAAGGGAACTTATAGTAAAAAAATAAAGTATTAAGCAAATAGTCCTAAAGATACCATCCTGGTTAAGTAAATGCCATTCAATCATTCACAGCCAAAAAGAAAAATCTTTCAAACAGAGACAACACAAACAGCTGTCTGCAAAGAGGGCTTGCTTTTAAATAGTGTCTCAACTGCAAAAAAAAAATGACATAAAAACAAACAAGCTGAATGTATTCTTCCAGATAATAAAGGTATTCCCCTATCCTGTGTTTTACACAGTGAGTTATGACAGGAGGTAATTGATGGGATATGACAGCCCATTAGGAGGCTCTTCTACTGTAATTAAGGATGTCATTCCACTTCTCCCTGAGGAACTAATCTTTGCTGTTTCAGTTCCTGTGCTATTGCTACAAAACTAAAACAGATATGAAGATAATACCATGTTAAAATTAAATGGCTTTGGAATTTTGCTTGAACATAATTTTGCGATACTTCCAGAAACCTACATGTCAAAGCAACAATGGGGAAGTTTCTTTTGGGGATTTACGGTAACGATAAGGAAATGGATGTTCTTCATAGATTAGTTAGTTCCCTGTTCTTGTTCCAATCTTAATATTTCGTTCCTTCCAAAATTGTTCAAATAAAATCCAAAGCAAACAGCTTCAGAAAAGTTAACCGTCTTAGTGCAGTTACCTCCAATACTTAAAAATTTGAGGAAAATCCAGATTTCCATAGAGAAATGACGAAAGGCCAGGGCAAACATAATACAGGGCTGGTTGTGGTGATAAAACATGTGCGCGGGAAACTGATTAGATCACCTACCGTTTTCTTGGAGCGGTGGGAGGAGGAACAGAAGTGGGTAAATGCGCCTCAAGGGAAATTACGTCACGTAGTAAACGACGTTAAAACGACAGGACAAGGACGTCAGGGGTGAGGTGCTCGTGAAGCATAGGTCTGACAGGGTCAACATTCAACACAACACCTACACACAATGAAAACCCGAAAGTGAAACCATGAGGGCTGGAAGAAACATCAACTACGACAGGCTGAAGGGGCGTTGCTTTGACGAAAATAGCGACATTTACCAACATCTGTTTCATCAAAATGAACCGTCTCAGGTTTTTCCTAAAATGATGCACTGGTAGGGCCAAGAATAAAAGGAATATCCTGTCACTGTAGAAAACCAGAAAAAGACGAGGTTTTGATTTTGAACGTTACGCCATTTTTTCTTGACCGTAGAGGAATGTGAACTTCATCTCTGTCACATGGTCAACAATAGTGAATAATATGTCCGCGGGTTTCACAGACACATTAGCATAATTGTAAAATTAAAGGTGTTTTACTGTGAAAATAAAGCCTTTAATGTCGTAACTAAAATGAACAGGATTTACCCACACTAATGTCTACCCTGGCCTGACCATCAGACAAATCACCATCCAATAAACAACATTTCAATAAATCAATTTCTAATCAAGAATTTTACAGAGTAAACACCGTTCGAATAAACTTTTTTTCCTTCACAAATAAACCTAATTTCCCTGGCAGCGGTCCACTAATGAAGCGCTCTCGTGACTGGAACTCAAAGCGACGTTGATTGCAACAAGTTTCCTTGATTTCCTTCCAAATAAAAACGTTTGAGTTTCGGTTCAACCAACACGAAACGTTGATTACGTTTCTGTCGCAATCCGTTGATTTCACGCATTCAATTTGACCTCATAAGTTAAAAAAATTACATCATGAACAAAGTTCAAATGGTGTCTCGTGGCATTGTTAAGTGACATCCTAAATGATGTCATGGCAGCATTCCGTGTAAAAAATTCCAACCAATGACTGCAGGTGAAAGTAGGCCGGCCTAATTATCATAAAACTGCAAAAGGCTTGGCACAGGATGTTCCGGGTGCCCCCGAAGTAACCCCTTAGGTGACTCTAACGAGCCACCAATTATTCCCAGAGGTTAGATGATATTTAAACGTGTTGAACTTGATTTAGGACGCGAACTTATCAGAGGTTCGCTTATTCTTTTTCAACAAGAAAGCCTTCCAGTAGAAAGTGTACTGACCACGGCCCAGCAGGGTCCTTCAAACCAGAATCTCAGAGAGCTCTATAAAGTCTTGCTCTATTGACTCTGGAAATGATCCAAGTCTAAACAGTTCAGTGGTACATGAAACAAAGTTCAGTTCAGAGATCTCCCATCCAACATATGTCTCCTCAGTTCAGTTAGCAAGGTATTAGAGTAAAGACCATGGGGTTCTGGGTTCTGTCCCCACTGGAGGAAATTTTTTTCCTCAATTTAATTTGCTCTTCCAAATTTAAGTCTTTGATGGCAACGTTGCTAACATTTGTAGGGAAAACTCGATTGTGTTACCCCTCTTAACTTACATAGCTGAAGGCAGCAATGATTAGGTTTTAAACCTCTTAGAAGCGCAGGGATTGTGAGCGATAAATGAGGAGATGTAAGGATAATGAATGGTTGAAGACATGAGATTACGGAGCTTTCTTCCTCTAATTAAAGACATTACCGCACAATTACCCGAGGATCAGTCCCTGTAGGTTTCGAATTCATGATTTACCAAAGAGCAAAGCCTTCCAAATAAGGGACCGTTTGCACTTGACGACAACGAAGAAAGGTTACTAATGTTACTGTTCATAAAGAACAATTTAGCATTGTTGTCAGTGGAACCAATTTTAATAATATAGAAGTTGTTGCCAAGTGCGAATGGTACCACAGGACACTTAAACATTTTGGCATATTCCAGTTCTGGATGGAGCTCTGTAAAATGGTCCCTTGTCATAAGTATGCTCCCATTGAGCAATGGTAAATGGACCCCCATATTTGAAATTGTCCCAGGGGCATACTCATGGCAAAAAGCACACTTTAAAAGCACACTTTAAAAGATAATAAACGAAGAGAAGAAATTTCACTGGTGGTTCGTGACAAACATGTATTTGAGCACCTCTGAAATCTTCCATTGTTGCAGCGCCATCTGAACGTGCCTAGTCAGTACCAAGTAGGCTTTAATCTTTTGGAAGATATTGGTGCCAAAACTATTGTCATGTGGCTCTGTGCACAGCTGCCAATAAATTCATTTAATTAAATCTCCTCCTGGTAAACTCCACTGGTTGACGAATCCTAGTCACCCTCAAGTACAACACGGTATCACTATGACAACACCGGGGAATCAATGGCAACCAAAACATGCAAGTTCAATTGACTTTAATTTAGCATTTAAAAGGAGCTTGGTGCCTGAGAGGACTAGGTTTTATACCCCAGGGACGGCGCTTCACGGATCCCTGTAAGTGCCTTCCTGACCGTCTCAACAGGGTTCGTTCAGGATGACGGTTAATCAACTATTCGAATTATTCAAAATATACTCGAATCCATGGGCAACATTCAGAAAACCAAAGACCACTCAAGAATTAAAATACGATTAGGAAGATAAGTTTGGAACAATTCCAATTAATATAGCTTTTTTGTTTTTTTTTATTTTATTGCTGATGTTAACAAAAAGGTAATTTCAAAAATGATCGGATTATTTGTTGATACTAGAAATGCCGCCAACCGGTTAGTCGACCATCGAAGCTGCCTCACAATGTAAGCCTTACTCATAGAGATAAGATTTATCTGTGAGTGGTGCAGTCACTTTGGTACATCTACCCGATTATTTACTTCACCATAGAGAAACTAGCAATAAGTGCAGCTCTAAATGTCACATTATGGTAAATAAAGAGAATCCATAGCAACAAATTCAACCACAATTGCCCTACTTAAAAGGTCCATTCCCAACAAAGCAGTGTATCTTTAAACTGATTTGGAAATAGACAGTGCAGATAGACCACTATGGTTCGTGTATACTGAGCATTGTCATTGCTCAAGCATCAGCGGACATCGCTAAGAATGCGTATGCTAACAATATGCGCTAAGAAGTTTTTGCATCGCAAACGCGAACGCCATCGCTAAGCGGTCAGTCAGTGCAAACGGAACCTCGCCGTTGACTGAGAGACGAGCCTGACAAAAAGTAGACGAAAAGCTTTGTACTTGAGACTAAATGGACAGTTAGTTTTTGTCTTCATCTTTGCAGTGTTCACCTCAGATACCCTGGGAATTCAATTTTATTACGGCTTCGTATTCAAGTGACGTAATATCTTGTTTTCGTCTGGTGTCCGTTTTGGCTCCCCTGACTTACGGTACATGTCATACCATGTTATATTTGCTTGTGAAAGCGATTACACAACAGATATTTACGAACAGAATGTTATTTCTTAGGTGTCGCGGTAAACACGAAGATCCGTTGTCCTGGGTATCACGTTTGGAAGTGTACTTGGTCCGGAATGGGTTTCTATCGTTACATTTGATTCCAGAACAACCGTCACAAAACTCCTGACCAGAATGTGGGCATAACGTCAACTGATTTTGTCTGGCTCCACCCACTAAAAGTTATCACGACTAATTTTTGCACTTTCTTGCTATATTTGTCTTGGAATTATAAAGAACCAGTTTCTCAAGTGTCAAATATTCTAGTTCACTGTCCATTCGTAACTCAGACACCAATCCTAAGAAATCCAATTTACAGTCCCCATATATTTTGTGCTGTTTTTTCTCGGGATGCCAGGTCCATCTTCTTCACCAATGGACACCCCGTTTAAATCCAGTGTTTTCCTATGGTATCTATGATTACACGACTGATTGCCTATTCGATTAAACGTGTGATACTGAAGGCTGATGGATGACAGTATTTTCAATAGAAAGTACGATCTGGTGTAAGGTTTTCAGAACCCCCCGTTTTCTCAAGCCCTCCTTTAGCAACTTTACACACTCTTTTTCCCTTTTCCCATAGAAAACCCTGTAAATTTACAGACACTTTTGCCTGTAGTTTTACAGATGCTCTAACATTGCGAGTTTTGGGGAAAACAAAGCCTTCTGTAAGTTAACATGGTTTGTCTATAGGAAAAGGGAAAAAGCGTCTGTAAAGGGAGGGCTTGTAAAAATAGAACACGCGAAAACATTACACCGGATTGTGATGGATGAGCGGTTAAACGAGACAGATCAGCGCAGGAAGACGGATTGTGTGAAATACAAATAAACCAAAACCGGCTGACAGTGATCGAGTATTGTTACACCGCATTGAAATGAGGAATATCTCGAGTTTTTATCTTTTGCGGAATATTTCAACGTGCAGTTGTCCTGAAAATCACTTCTGTTTTCTCTATTTGGTATTGGATTTGTTTAATTAGACAAATTAGCCAAATTAAATAAGAAGTAGTCAAGCACGACTGAAGGCTATTGAAAACATTTCTCTTTCTGCCACTCACAGCTGGCGCTTTTAGTGTAATGGTTATTATTATGGCTGACTGATTATCAGTTGGCAGATTTAAGTTTGGAACTCACAAAAGTCTTTTAATTTTCTAATCATAATCGGTAAAACTTATATTTGTAGATCCAGGAGGGGCGCTTGTTTAGAGGTAGCTTAGTCTTTGAATGGGAAGTCACGGAATATTCTAGTTGTGATAATTAGGTCTTTATCATTTCAATATAAAACAAAATAACCTGTGATGTTACGTAGGGACACTGTTCATAGGTCTTTGCAGGAATATCGCCCAAAATACCTTTAGGCTGGACGAGCCTATACGTCAGAACTCCTCGCCCACCAATAGTAACCCAATACCGTAATAGTTTCGTAAAGGGGGTATGCTTGCATATCCGGGAGATGGGCAGAGGCCTTTACAAATGAGGGATTCTGCGCCACGATGTCACTGGGTCTCCAGCCAATACGAGCTGACGTTTCTGTGAGATGAAAAGTACACCTTCAAGAGGCAGTCCAGTTGCATCTTCCTCTTGCTTAACAAGGCAAAAATGGCTTCAGTTTCTTTTATCCTTTTGAAGCACAGCTCTTGGAATCATTTGGGTCTCTCCCTAACATTCTTTCTCCCTCCATCTCTATTTTTTTTCTTTCTGGTGCTCCCTATCCTTCTGAGTCTTTCCCTTTGCCAGTCAGTCTATCTCTCTTTCTTTTTCAAACACCCCCACCCACCCCCCCTCTATACTGAACTGTGGGTGTAGCTGAACGCGAGCTGATTGGGCCATACGAGTCCGTCTTGTATTATCGTCTGTCTGTTCGTCCCGTCCAGATTCACCCGCTCCACCCGTCTGGTTCCCTGATCGCCCCAGAACACCACCCTGAAAATAGAAAAAAAAACAGTCTAAAAATAAGATAGAATGGCACAGTCTTTGAATGGATTTGAGGTTAACACTGCGGGAGCTAAATTCTGACAGCAAAAGGTAGTAGAGTTTTTGGATTGTGATTTGCTCAAAAAGCAAAGTACACCATCCTGAAAAATGGCAATCTCAACATCAGAAATATAGCACGGGTTTTGAGAATCCACTTGTGGCGCCACTGTGGGTCACCTCACCCTGAACGTTTTCTTACGCGTAATTTTTTTTGCGGTCAAAGGTTAATTTGAGTAGTGGTTGAAAACAAAATACACAATTCTGAAAACAGAAACGGATTCTCATGAGTAGATCGACACGAATTCTGACTTGCTTAAAGGATGATCTAAATTTTAATAAGAGCCCATTTACATTCAGCGACAGCGCTGCGTCGCAGCAATGTCTTTCTGAATGGGTTCCAAAGCCATTCCCAAGTGACAGATAGCGTTGATGCTGATGCTTGGTGTAACTGTACAGGACAGAATTCATACACCTGATTTGGGAGCGATCTCGCAGCGACGTCGCAAATGCTGGATGTAAACGGGCCCCTATGATGAATAATGAAATTCCTGGATAGATCTTCTTTTGGACGGGAAGCTCAAATTCGCAAATTTTCATTTGACTCCATTGATTCATTTAAGTCTTGATACCTCGACAGATGTACCATCTAAAGCCTTGTTTTGCGGCTTTGCGTGAAACATTTGTCATCAGTTAGACTGGCATCCTTGAAATTATTTTTTCACGCCAATAAAAATGTACTTATTAAACTTTGTTATGGCGCAATAAGCATGTACCCTACAACACGTAATGTAATCCTCCCGTGAAGTCGGATGTTTCTGTGGTTCCCCGAAAAGGACAAACCTACATCACGTTTAACAGGGTTTTTACACGCACTATGAGGCTGTCCTTCCCCACGTTACATAGCATTGGCGGATTTAGTGGGGGGGGGGGGGGCGCAAGGGACGTCCCCCTGGGCCACAACTTCTTCATTTTCATGCAGTTTACGGGAAAAAATGCTCAAATAGTATGTTAGCGCCCGTCTCCAGGGTTGGCGCCCCTCTCTGGGAAATCCTGGATCCGCTACTGCGTACAGTGCTTATCCTGTGTATTTGTGGCTCAGTCGATGCTGTGTCATGACTGTTGGACTCTGTAGATTCTGGTTTCTCGCACCAGATACTTTATCATTGTGTGGTTATTAGGAAATCAATGGCCGCCGTGAACCATCACAACTGCACGTCGTTTATCAACTGTCGGTTTCCCCTGACCAGGTTCCCAGGTTCTGGTATCACAAGTGTTCTGTTTTCACATTGAAATGTATTTAAAGGTGACCCTGGCTCAGTGGCTGCATGAATCAATGGGACAGAAGCCAAGTAGCTTAGACGGTAAAACGAATAGTGTTTCAGGTTGGGTTCTGCATTGTATTCTCGAGATATCCCAGAGATGAAATATTATCCTTCTGAAAAAGGTAAAGTCGAAATTCGAGCAACATCTGCACATAACAGTACATTTGTTCGCCAGTCTGTGTTTTCTGAAACTAGCTCAAGTGTTTTGGATTGAATGGCATTTCTTTTCCTTGATTTAAAACAATTGCTCCCAACTCAGACAACTACGGTGGTAAAATACAACATTCCCAAATAAAGACCCGTTTAAGTAATGTCTTTGCACCAGATACGAGGCTCAGTTCTGACACTTGAATGAGATACGTGCGGCTTCAGAGAGAAGCGAGCTCCGGTGCTCTTCTGAAGTAGCACACAGTCACTTCTCAGCACCAAAGACAAAGATTTAAAGCTTTGTACTCTCAGAGAAAGTCTGATGAAGGATTCTCTCTGAAGACAAAAAAAACGAGTTCCATTACCGACTACGTATGAGAGAAGGTAATGTTTTCACTCGCGTCTGTTAGTTTGTCCGGGGGGGGGGTCCCATCCCATGACACTTGGAACTCATTCGATGATCAATTGGGACCGCGACTCCCTACTTGTGGGAAGGACCAACCAGGAAGGTCTGGTGAGGAAAGAGGTTCCACCCAACTCTTTCCTTCTGGAAAGGACTAGTCAAGAAGGAGACCTCGTGAGGAAGGAACCGACAACTGGCCAAAGAAGGATCTACCAAGAAGTACGCTACCTCCAGCCCCAGACCTTCCAATAGGAAGAACAGGGGCTGAGGAAGGCACGCCTTCTACTGGAAGCCTTTCTTGGGCTTTCAGATGGACTATTGCAATTACGCTTTATTTTCATGGAGCAAACAAGAAATGGAATCTCACAAAATGAGTACTGTATTTCTAAACTCTTACTACTCTTCAGAACAAACATCGCAATTGTCTACACGGTCCTTGTGTCTCGAAACATTTCGGAGCAAAGTTAGACTTTAATCGTAATTACGTTAACGAGGGGTACAGACTGAGACGGTAAACAAGATTACTTCCGTTCTTCTGAACAATCCCTGTACTAATCATATTTGACAAGGTAAAACATTGGGTGGACGCCTTCCATTTCAAGCCAACTTTGTATTAATTTAGTGTTCTGGAAGCATTGTGAGGAACGTAGATATGCTGTTAACATTAACCATTAGCGATTAACATTTCATCTGTAAAAATATTCTGGACATAAAGAAAAAGCATGGATTGTTTTATTCGAAATCCATTAATGTTGAAAAAGAATTGCTCACAAAATCAGAGCTTTAGGCTCACATTGTAAACTTATTTCCACCTTGTCCCCACGGAGAAGACGGAAGATTTGGTTTCAATTAAACCTCGGCGCTTTTAAGGATTAGTGAAGAGCTCAGTGTTGTTAACAAGGTTAACCCCGTTGCTAACTACCTGTCTAGACGTAGACTAAACACCCGTACATCACTTCCGAACAACAACACTAACAACAAGTGACTACTTATTAAACATTTGTGACAAGGACTTGGGAATAAACATTGTTATTTTGGTGAATTCTATTGTTTTTTTCTTTGTTTTTTTTCCTGAACTATTTTTGTAAATGCGTATCATAAAAGTGAAGATAGTTAAAATCCTTCACTAGTTCTGCTTTAGTCCACATTCGCACCGTATAGGCCAAAGGTACACAGCATCTGTCAATGGTTGAGTCAGTGAAAAAGGGAGATGGTTCATCTCATGACCTAAATTTGCCTTTTTACCGCTTTGACACTATATTTTCCAAATTACAGACTCCACAAGTAAAATATCTTCCAGAATTGTTTATTGTGTCATAATCCTCCAAAAACGAATATTTTGAATATTTTCCAAAAAAATGATAAATTTTTGTTTTCTGCTGAGACAACAAGTCATTCGTTCCGTTTGAATATAACCCATGTGGGTACACCTTCTGGTCAATTTACAGCATTCCAAACTTTTAATACGCTCTAAGAGAGACTTTTGGGATATGCAGGAAGAGGTGGTTACGGTTGTAGTTCACTATCAGGGACCAACGCCAAACCATTATCTTTGGTTGCTACGGTTTTATTATCTTTTTTTAAAAGAATTTTTAAAAGACGCAAGTCCTTTTTGTGGGGCCACTGTTACCCATGTTTTGGACCTGTAGTTAGGCCTGCCCTGGTTTTCAAAGCCAATATAGATCTCTTGCATGATTTTCCCTCTGGTGTGACACCTGCTGACAGTATAGAGGTCAAGGGCAGTTGAGTCTTTTTGACTGTCGTACTTGTATTAGTGTCTACAAGCATTAGGAGGTTCAGGGCTTGAACCCACGATTTTGAACACTGTGTCCACATGCGTGGATAATGGATGTATCTGGTGCGGCAGACTTGACAGATAATCATTGTCTGTTTGCATGCTTCAGATACCTGTCTAACATCAAACCATGTCCAGAGAATCCTGATTCATCGTCTACCGACAACGTTCTAGCATGACTGTCTTTCCATAGCTAAGTTAATGCAGAAGTCGTGCTTTTTAAATTGTAATAATATGTGAACAACAAGAGTTGTCTTGTTTCTCAATTTGGGAGCTTTTGTGTTCATTTTCGACTTTTTGGAGGGTAGGGTGTACCTTCTCAACAGTGTAAAAGCAACAACAACGTTACATTTATTGGGGCGAAAGCGAAAAACCAAATCGCTTGGAATAGATACACACATTTCCCAGTTGTGTGTTTTTCTGACTAGCTTTTGCCCAGGGAGTTACGAGGCAGCCCTGATGTCCCTTCGATGGGTTAAGATATTTGTTGCCGGAAATTCATTATTTGAATTTTTAATAAACTTTGCGCCTTTATCACGGACTCTTTCCTTGCGTATAACATAAAACGTAAACAGAAAAACTGTTCCTCCAAAAGATTTGACATCCCCCAGCGCATTGCCTGAAACAAAATACTTCTTAAGTCATGTACTTTATGACCTCCAGTATTTCCTTGGACTGAAATCCATGTAGGACGTGTACGGACGGAGGAAATCCTGGCTGGCGATTTTAATTCCTGGTCACATCTCAGGACATGTAATTATCTGTTAACGTCCACCACTGCTGGACCCAAGGCTGAATATAGGGACTCATAAAACACGCTATATTGACTTGGTATCAGTGTCACAGTCCAGGACTCAGGCAGGAGCAGAATACTACGTCAAGTCCAGGATTAGAACACAGGTCAAGATACTGCGATAGGTCATCGCTTGATTAGTAGGTGACATGTTTCGAGGTCCATTTCTATCTTAGATCAAGCTCCCGAATGACTTCAGATAGCACAAAAGATACAGATCCCACAAGGGCTTTCCAAGAAGGTTTGTACTTAATTTTTTAAGGAGTGTACTCTTACAAGCGACTAGCTGAAGGCTAAATAGGATTCAATTCCACGAGTTTCGTCGATAACTTCATTCGCAATCGGGAATCGCAGCCATTGTGCCTGACAAATTAACCAGGATGGTATAACTTAAGACACTGGATCATTTAAGGCTATCACCATCAACCAATTTCCATTTGACCTCTTCACGCATGTAACCTGCCACGGTTGTCCCGTCACGCGGAGTAATTGTGGTTTACTAGGACAGTAAAGTGTCCTAGGTGATGTGCAGCTAATGTTCAGTGTAACGTTCCGCTCCAGATTGTTGTAAACTAGACCGTCACACCAGAGGCTCGTAGACCTTACAGTTGATGTTTTATGACACAATGTTGACTGAGACTTATTGTACCGTTTGGGTTGATTTTTCTAGACGAAAATATTTTGGCGCATGATGCAATCCGAAAGTAAGCAATAAATTTTCTCCATTTCGTCTGATATTAGACTATTTCGGCAGTTTCGTTTAGTGTTCAGTGTCTTTTACCGAAATGGTCAGGAGACTGAGAATATTTCAACATACATTCCTGTGACTTAACTAGCGTAGTAACATTTGATGTTAACGTCTTTCTAACACCAGCCTCTTCCTCTCACTGTAATAGCACTAGAATCCAGCAAATTAAAATAACCGTTTGATCAAACCTATTCTGCAAGCTGGCATGTTGTTAGTATCAATACATTTGACCAGCAGGCTCGACAAGATTAAGGAGAAGATTAAAAATCTAATATATTTACTGCAGTCAAATCATTGTTCTGACCCTTTTCTTTAACTGAAGCGACAAATCAAACTCATTTTCGGAGAATTCTCTCTTTCTCTCTTTCGTTCTGTGTTTAGTTTTTATGAATTGGTCATTGGGACTTTAACGCAAACCACAACCAACATCATGTGCGAGAACCTGACAGTTGATAAACGACGTGCGGTTATGATGGTTCACGGCGGCCATTGATTTCCTAATAATCACACAATGATAAAGTGAGGCCGTCAGAAATAAATGGGCGAAGGGTCCACAGATGTGTAGGGCGGGGAATCTGTTCTTGAGGCTTCTCCCTATGGGGATGTGTCGGGAATAGCGACCGGTTAAGGTGTAAGGTGCAAAGACCCTCTATGACTTTTAGTTGTAATTCATGTTATCAGCTCATGGAAGGAGAAGAACAAGATAGAAAATGTTCGGTTGTTTGAACTTATCCAAATTAAGTGCAATAGCCGACACGATGGACCTTGGCACGTATACCCATAATCCTTTTGTTTCAGTTGTGGTCAGAATAAGTACAAGATATGAACAATTTTTAAGAGAACCGAGGTTTCATTTTAAACTACGCGGATCCTTTTCTTAGAGTCTGTGACTCCCTACCTGTAAGTACCCCGTTATATCACAACTCCTATTTGTACACCGCCATATTCTCAAGGAGACACAGAAACACATTTTAATCTTTAACATTTAGGGACATTTCGGATTGTGTCAGCAATGATTTTATGTGTAAGATGAAATAAAATAAACTGCATCTCGCAGCTGGATACTCTTTGTGTAAAGAAGGTGCAAAAATAGATTATATCTTGAACCTTCTTGGCTGAACAGCATCAGTCTATTCTAATTAAACATCATTTATCAAGTAACAAGAAAGTCCTCCTGCGTGACCGCAAGAGGCATAGCGCACACTGCGTAGCAAATACTCACTCTTCTGTACTGTCTCCGGGGGAAGGTACCCTAGTCCAAGCTGGGGTTGTATCCCACTCCGAGCCAGGGGAGTACCCCAGTCAAAGCTGGGGTGCACCCCCCCAAAAAAACTTAGAACCAGAGACCAGGAACAGAACCTGGGACAGACGTACCCCCCCTCCTGTTGCAGACAGACACCTATGAACAAAGTACCTTCCTCATCCATCGGATGAGGGCGGTAATAAGTATCCATAACCTCGTTCATGTGTTCGTGTGCTGGAAAATGACAATGATTGTGATGACCATACTACTTCATGACACGCTGCAATGTGTGTTCCCCTGTTGAGCTGTGTGTAGAAACAATACAAAAATGTGCACTAAAGGCTGAGAACTATGCTGCTGTCCAGGGTAAAAAATAATACTACAGAAAAATTAGCAATGAATCCGATTATAAACTGGTACACTTCTAAGACATCTAAAAGCAAGGTACACAATACACAAACTTACAAAGCAATGAGCAATCTCGTCTGTCTTTTAAAAGGCGCATTAATGGATGCAGCTGCACAGCCAATGAAAGGATACGTCCAGAAAGGATGTGCATGGTAAATTACCACGCAAGCATATATCTATCTGGTTGAGACAGCCGTGTAGATGTACGTGCAGATAGCCTTACGCGTTGGCTCCGCACTGCAAATCAACGCGGTGTCCTCCCTGTGTTTAACGACCACCCGGGGATCAATGGATCATTCCGCAACGCAGCTTAATGCTCGGGATATAAACGTTTAATGACGGATAAGCGCGGTTAGATTAGGTTTGCGGCTCTTCACAAACGAGGGCGACTTTTACGGCATTCTCTTATTGCACTGTATATCATTGTGTCTAAACTGCAGGGCTATAGTGGTCTCTTTAAGCCTTCACTTTCTCATGCTCTAATTGTCCTTTGAGTACTACAGTTTTGTTAATGTAACTTTTTTTTCAGTTGAAACAAGGACATAACAATGTCCAAGAGGAAACCTTCTTTGATATATTTTTTAAAAATTGATATTATACTTGAACATTATGGAATGATCAATTGATCCCCGGTCCTTAAAAATAGTGCTGACTTGGCATTGATGTGCAGTGCAGAGCCAGCGTGCAAGGCTATCTACATGTGTATGCTTTTTGCTATTTCTACCAAAACTTTGTTTTTCCATATGGTCATATGGAGGACTTCTTCATTAAGGTTTTATCATTTCCCCGTAACTTTGATAACAGAAGTTGTATTTTTGTAATCATCTATTCAAGGACGACTTCATCAAGTAGACCTCCACGACAAAGAATGGAAGTTATTGGACTGTTAAATACACATCCTGCCTTTCAGATGAAAATAATGCGATCCACCTTTCGGCTTTCATTTATACTACATGAAGGCACATAGGGAATAGTTAACCTGGGTCCAGCAACCACATGTTCCCTTAATCAGAAGGCGCACGGTCTGTTCAGATATCAGCTTAAGTCGTTGCCTCCGGAAGAAAACCAAACTTAGGTTCCTCGTAATATTTATGAATGTGAAACGATATCATTGCCTTGTGACCTCTGTTACTCTACCGTGCGTGCCACAACCATTGTGAGTCCCAGGTGACATCTGGATGGTCCCTGGTCTACCAAACATGCAACAGTGGCCCTGATGAGAGAATTATGACAATACTACTGAGGATATGACAAGGACCATGAACACAGGACATGCACATGAACCAGGACAATAACTATCTTGTGCACATCTGGAATGGTATATTTAATTTACTGTCTAATTTAGCGCAGTTTTACATATCTATCCGCGTCATTCCTCCTTTGTTAAAATTGTAACATTGATCTGACAGCCGTAAGATCTAAACAAAGACTTTATGCGACACAGAGATCCACCCTGCCGCAATTCGTTATCAGGTGTGTGGAGGACTTCGCGGATTGCCAGTTCTAACTTTTTACCAATAGGATTTTAGAACCCATGCACAAAGTGCTTGCCGTAGCAGGTTGAGTACGAATTTTTCAAAATAAATGCCAGTTTCCTCTTCTGAAACCATTTCTCACAGGAAGGTATCTATTTTGTGAAGTGGCTCGTTTTACTTTACGTTGAACATGTTTACATCTTGTTCTCACTGCTGGAACCTGTTGGCTGTCAAATCACTGTGTTCACTTGCTCCATCACAATTCTGTTTCTTTCCCACAACTTCACGTAATTCCTGCGTTTTATTAGACATGTAGGAATGTTATCATTCGCAGGCGAAGTCTTGGTCCTAAAACCTCCATGCTTAGAAGCGTATGGTTGCTTTCATGATGGATGCAGTGAAACCTAAGTCAACAAGGAAGAGTCCAGGGAGGGCGCTCAGCAAAAAGCAATTGTGAAAACAAAAGACGTGCTGAAGTCAGGATGGGAATTACTAAAGACTCATGTTTGCTTTTCTCTGAGTAGAAAAGGTTTTGACGCTTTTCCCACGTTCCCTGTTCAATCTTATTCCTAATAGAAACTCAAACCAAGAAGCTCTCTCTCTCTCTCTCTCTATTTTTGTTGGCTCGTTAGAGTCAGTTTAGTGAGTACTTAGGGGGATCGTAACATCATGTCCTAAGATATTCATGAGCCGTTGGCAGTTTTATTATAATTAGGCCTACTTTAAGCTGCAGTTGTTGGTTGGAATTTGTTTACACAGAATGCTGCCATGACGTCATTTTCACGTGCCAGCAATTGGGTCAACGACGCAACGTCATATTTCATATTGTTTGTCATCAGTGAAAGCCAATGCGGGAAATGATTCTGGAGGTGTATCATGGGTCTCCTTATTTTTCCCTTATTTTGCTTTTCCTTTCGTTTCTTACGAAAACTTCCGCAGTAGCAATTAGACCATGAGGAATTCTTGCAGGTCTCAGGGTGCTTCGTACTGGGGTGCAACAGCAGGTTAAAAGTGAATGACATTTCCTCCTGAACAAACAGCAAAAATACCTAGTTCTTTCTGACCCTGCAGTTTTTCCTGTATTGCAGATGTTATTGAAATATTGCAGGTTTTACATCCATTAAATGCGTAGTTCTGTCTCAAGCTGTGGTTTCTTGAAGTTCCTTCTGTAACTGCAGACGCTATTGAAAATACCTACAGAATCCTCCCGACGTTGCGTCTACTGCAGTATATATTACGTAACAGTAAATTAATGGTTTCAGTGTGAGAAACCTTAACAACCAACTCAGAAACACCTCAACATCTATTCCGCTGCAGCCGTCGTGTTTTTGTCGTTGTTTTTTTTCCTTGACTGATGTATAAAAAACTTTGATTGTTTGGATACTTGCCCAAGGTAAAATTTCTCTAAACTGCAGTACTATTCTCAGTAATGGTCATAAATAATCAAATGACAGGGTGGCGACACTCAGTTCAAGACAAAATTCATTGTCTTTTCCATGTGATTTCCCTCAGTGTTTTACCTCTTTCCCTTACGTTTTGGACTCAAGGTAAACATTTATATATTCCACTGTGACGCCCTCAGAGATAACTACTGATATTATTCTCTAAACTGTAGTCACACATTTAATAGAGCATGTTGCACCAAATATATTGGGTTGAACATTCCTCTACTCAAAATTTATTTTGAAAAACCAATGATTGTAGCCACATCCCACCACAACCCTGGTATTTCCTTTACTTTTTAAAACTAAAAAAATGCCTGTGCTGGAACTAATTCCCTATGTAAAATCATATTTTTAGTAATTTTTGACAAATTCACTGTGCTTTTTCCCTTTCTGTAAAAATGAAGCTCCAAATTCCCTGTTTTCCTTGTGCCGTAGCGATCCTGATATTTACTTTCTGAAGGATGGATGCAATTGGATGATGTTGTTGTCAAAAACAAATTGCGGAAATAATTGTTAGAAAACGACAGGTGTGTTAACAAGGTAAGAAGAAGAAGGGAAAATCATTGCTTTCCTTCTTGAAACACGCAAAAGTCGTACGATTTTGACTCTTCGTCTGTACGCTGAGTACACATTGAATATTGTTCATTTTTAAAAAAATCAATATTGTTCTTCATTTAATATACTGTAAAATACCTGCTCTGTGTTATTAAATCTGGTGCCTGCATTATCAATATTAATCATGTCCCCCTGCTCGTTGATGGAAGACAGCGTTTAGTCATGCAGTATAACAGAACAATGATTTCCTTTCAGGTTCTTCCACCAGGGGGATTCATTGATGTATGTGACAAACGTTTCACGACGGCTGTGTCCCCTTCCATTGCAGGATTTGTGTGATCAATTCTTTTCCATTACAAAACGTTAGGTCTTCGTGGGGTCTTTTGACAAATATAATTGTAGCTCTTTCAATAAAATACAAGGTGAGTCAAAATTCATACAATAACTTTTGAAAAGTGGCTCCGTGAACGTGGTCGTCATACCATCTCTTGAAGTTGGAAAATGATGTCACTCATAAACACATCTTAAAACATATAAAACAATCAGAATGTTTCCCGAAAACTCTCGGAACCCCCAGTCAATCACTTAAACGAGCCAGCAGTGAATATCAAACCATCTTCTACCAGTTAAAAAATTCTTGTATCAAATAATTCAGAATATTTAAAAGCGCAACTTGGGAGCAATTTTTCATGGTAATGGGAGCAGAAAATGATGCAGCTACAACTGTTACCCATTAGGAAAACTTTATTATTACAATCTACAGGGTTTTGAGCAAATAAACAAAAGAGCAAATTTCCCTTCTGGGGAATTTAATCTGTAAGCATCTGTACGCCATAAATGGAAGACTTAATGTTATTTTACCCGTGGTAATTAAATTATTCGCCTTATGAGGTAAAACAGAACCACTTTATGGACCCAGGCTCTACTCAAAACAAAGCCGCTTTATGGACCTCTGCTCTCCCCGCGGGGCAATGTTCCCGGGCAACGTAAACTCGGTAAACAGTACATTAAACTGCAATCATGTTCAAAACCTGGAAAAAATTAACTGATAAATGTAAATTTCCCCCTTAAAAACATTCGGAAAATCAGTTACCATCAACCGCAAAGGTTACTGATTTCCCTGCTGTACATTTCAAGGGACTATTCATTGAGATAAACTTTAAGTTAAGTTTCTGTCGTGACGCATGAAATACTACTCCATAACTGTAGATGAGTTTAAAAATCCTTATAAGGGTCCGTTTACACTAAGCGTTAGCTCCAGCGGACATCGCTAAAGAATAGAAATAGATATAAATAAAGAATAGATATTCTAATAGAATAGATACGCCGAGCCGGAGTGGCCGAATGGTTTACAGGGCTGTGCTTACGGCATGGACGGTCATGGGTTCGAGCCCCGAACCTCCACCAATGCTTGCGGACACGTCTACAGGTATGTGGATCAAAAAGGCTCGGCTGCCATGCTGACCTCTATACAGTCCGCAGGTGTCACACCAGAGGTGGATCTGAGGACTAGCGTGCAGGCAAGAAAGTGTGCAAGCGAGACATCCACCCTGGCTTTGAAACCCAGGGCAGATGTCACCAGAAGTCCAAAACAGGGGCATCAGTGGCCTCACCAAAAGAACTTATGTCCTCCAAAAAAATTTTGAGGGAAAAAAATACAAAAACAAAATAAACTAAGGATGTAACCACACTAAATAAAAGCGAAGACGAAAGCGAATTTTTCTTTCATCATTGCAACCTCTCAATGCGAGTATGTTAGAATGCCTTGATGACTCCTTTCACCCTGGAGGAAGATCTAGCAATTCTGACTGGTTCGTAAAAAAGTAACACAACGGTCCTCTATGAGAATTTTTTTAGTTCAGTCAGAATTTGGTGTCCAAAGGATGACTAGAAAATTTTGTCATAGACAATCATTATAAAAATATTTACACACTAGTCAGAATTGAAAGATCTTCCTACAGGCTGCTTTTATAAGGGTCTATTCACACCATACAGATCAAAGAAGCAGCGACATAGAATAAAAGAATAAAAGTATTGCTTTTGTGTTCTCTCCGCTTGAACGGAGACATCGCTTTTTTCGCTCGCTTTCGTTCAGTGTTAATGACTTAAACTGCGGCTGAAGCTTTTTTTATTTTTTGAACGGGGCATTAAGGGTCAGTTTACACTGAGCGTTAGCGATAGCGAAAGCGAAAATTTTCTTTGCTGTTTGCCGCTTACATTCTGATCTTTTCTAATGGTTCCTTGATCTTTATCGCTTTCGCGCAGTGTAAATGGACCCTAATAGTTGATCTGACCTGTCTTTGAGCCCGTTTAATTTTATCCAGAACCAGATGCTGCTCTTTGTACCAGAGTCCGAGCTGCTTCCGGCACGCCTGCGCACCAGCCGCATTGTGACCACGCACATCCGCTCTAGATAAAAACAATTCGAACAAGGTTAATCCGAAGTTACACTTAATTCAAACTTTTTCCCTATCTATTCAATGTTAAAATATACTGCTAATTCAAACACGGTTAGTCCGAATTTCCGCTTAATTCGAAGAAAAAATTGGCCGCGGAATCATTTCGAATTAACCGTGTCCAACCTGTAACATCCTACTGTCATCACTTTCTAACTTTTCGTTGAAAGGGAGTTTAACAAAAGTCGTTTGATTGAAGGTGGATTGTTTGTCCTTGACTGTGAGTGTTTGATGTCCAGAACAAAAGCTTTTTTATGATTCCTTTTTATTTTCAGTTTCTATTTCACGGTGTCGTTCACCGAAAGTTGTTTGCCTTTCTTTTGTAGATTAGTAAGCCGTTAAATCTTTCAATGAGCACGTTGGCGCTTGACAATTGAGGTTTTCCTTAATCGTAACTTAGGTCATTTAAAAATTTTGGCAAATTAGTTAAATGCAATTCAAACTGGGGGTAGTCAATAATGATAATCAATCCAAATGGGCAATGGTAATTTCAATGTGGCTGGTAATAAATGGTAAAAAAATAGCCATAGTGAATTTACCATTGCCCATTTGGATTGAATATCATTATTGACTACCCCCAGTTTGAATTGCATTTAACTAATTTGCCAAATTTGTTAAATGACCTAACCTACCATTAAGGGAAAACCCGATTGCGTATGTGGAGCATTTTGCCAAGAGCAATAGAATAGCTAACTTTTTTTTGTACATTTACAACTTCGGCATAAAAACGACTTTGTTGTGCTTTGTTCCAGAAATGTTCCATTCGTGGGACTCCAGTTCATCCTCACACACAGTGTACTTCGATTGTGTCAATGGGAAATTTACAATTCAATTCGTCTAAGTAGAAGCAAAAAATAATCTGAAAATTTTACAAACCCAGAATCTCCTGCTCACTTTAGTAACCGCCTTTAATATTGCAAAGAGACATTTGTCGTAGTGGGGAAGGTCCAAAGTTTGAAAATAAAATGGGAAAAGAAATTCTGAAAACAAGCAGAACCAGCCGATTTTTCTTGATTTGATACAAATCAACGACAACTTGTGATTAAAACAGTGATAACCGGTAAGTACAGTTAGTAGTCATGGAAACAACAACAGTAACAGTATGTAAGTACCAAAACATTACACGCGCACGCGCACCACAAACAACAGCACTTCCGTTCAACTGCACAATTAATTTTTAACTATTTAGATTCTATTTAATAAAATGTTAATCTTTATCCTCATTTACCTCAGACTTTTTTCTCTCACTCTCCTTAATTGTTTCATACATAATTTAGCATAATTCAAACAGATTCCTAAATTTCTTGAATTTAACTTTAGTTATTGCAAAACAACGCATTTTTCTAAGCATCATATTTTTTCCATTTGAGAAACGAGAAATATAATGGCCAAATTCACATCGAACGAAAGCAAAAATTTGCTGGGATATTTGTCGTTTTTTCTGGGATCTTTTTTCGCTGTGCTTCTGCTTTCGTTCGGTGTGAATAGGCCCTTAGGGTCCGTTTATACTGAGCGATAGCGAAAGC